>SNQJ01S0050821.1:11022-38162 GCA_010110895.2 Picea sitchensis | reverse complement strand
TAGATAATAGCAACATAAGAACAAGATCACTGAGAAATACACATTCACAAGAGACACAACATTTATCCTGGGAAACCCTCTAGGGGAAGAAAACCCAACAAAACTTCCTTAATATAGATAGCCAATACAATGCCAAGAGATCTTTATGCTAAAACATAAAGTCCTCTCCAAGATATGCACCACTCTCTCTCTCTCCTTTGCCGGTAATAGATCATAACTTGTCTCTCAAAACTGAGCAAGTGAGTTGTGTTCAAATGAGGCACTAGCCTCCTTTATTTATTGAAGTTATGGCATGTGTGAAGTGTCTTTTCATTGGCAGGGCCGACTTCTCAATCTGGGTCGGTAAACCCACCTTTATTATATTTTTGGGTCTCTTAATTAACTGTTGGGGCCGACTTCTTATTCTACCTATTACAATTTTCTTTTGACTAATCCGCAAAAGGGGATTTGGTCCTATTACAATATCTGACATGATCAATCCACAATGGGGATTGATCCTATGAATAAAATATCAATAATAATAATAATACTCTTTGCAGCTACATTATTTCAACACTCCCCCTTAACAAGAAGGGTATTCTTCAGCAGCATCATGCGAGAGAGAGAGAGAGGAAAACATCATCAACAACATCAAGTGAGACGACAACATCATCAATATCATCTTGGCTGGCGTATCTATAAATCATTGGAAGTTTTCTTCATCGACAACATCGTCATTCTTGAAAGAATGCCATCNTGATGGCATTCTTTCAAGAATGCCATCATCATCTGCATCAATATGTATCAGTATAAAAAATGATACCTCATCACAACACTAGGCTGGCCCATCACAGTACTAGACTAGCTCTATGTCATAGCTGTTAAGTTGGTAGCTCAGTGCAAGTCACATCTTTCTTTATGTCTAACAACTAGGTCAAAAGAAAGGTATACATCATCTTTCTTTACATCTAACAATTGGGTCAGAAACAAGGAACACATCATCTTGCTTTACGTCTAACAACTAGGTCAGAAGCAAGGAACACATCATCTTGCTTTACGTCTAACAATGAGGTCAGAAGCAAGGAACACACACATCATCTTGATTTACGTCTAATAGCGAGGTCAGAAGTAAGGAATCATCTTGTGTTACGTCTAACAATGAGGTCAGAAGCAAGGAACACACACATCATCTTGCTTTACGTCTAACAGGGAGGTCAGAAGCAAGGAATCATCTTTCTTTACGTCTAACAACAAGGTCAGAAGCAACGAACACACACATCATCTTGCTTTATGTCTAACAGCGAGGTCAGAAGCAAGGAATCATCTTTCTTTACGTCTAATAGGGAGGTCAGAAGCAAGGAACACACACATCATCTTGCTTTACATCTAACAGTGAGGTCACAAAGCAAGGAACACACACATCATCTTTCTTTACGTCTAACATCGAGGTCAGAAGCAAGGAATCATCTTGCTCTAACCATGGATGATTTTAGGGGCTAAATTTCACTCATGGGATAATTTATCATGGTTTTTCCAAAAATGAGATTTGCTATTTTAAAAATGATTTTCCCAAATTCTATAGGATAAAATTATTTTACCTTAGAAATCGCCAAAATTTTATAAAAACTATATAAAATCCTTAGAAATTTGAATATTTTTACAAAAATATCGCCAAACATTTATAGTTGGCATATGAAGGATAGGTAATATTCGCCAAGGTTTCTACATTTTAAAATAATTTTCCATCCTTAAAACCATCCCTACATCTAACAGCTAGGTCAGAAGCAAGGAACATATATACTCCCCCTTTCAGGGAGGGTCCTTTTGGACTATGCCAAGCTTATCTTGAAAGTGTTCAAACTTTACACGAGATAGAGGTTTGGTCAACACATCAACAACCTGTTCATCCATGCTAACATACAGGAGCTTCAAGGCTCCTCTTTGCACCATGTCATGGATGTAAGGATAGTGAATCTCTATGTGCTTCGACCTATCATGAAATACAGGATTCTCTATCATCTTTATGCAGCTCTGGTTGTCACATAGGATCATGGTTGCTTCCATCTCTAGGTCAAATAGACTGGTCAACAACTTTCGAAGCCATATAGCTTCGCAACTATCAGAACATGCAACAATGTACTCTGCTTCCGCTGTGCTGAGAGAAATACTAGATTTCTTCCTACTCTACCACGAAATCATGGCTGATCCCAAACTAAAACAACATCCGGAAGTTCTTTTTCTATCAGCAACACTTCCTGCCCAAACTGAATCAGTGTATCCACTCAATGTGAAATTATGATCTCCATAGTAACTGAGACCATAATCTATCATACCTTTAAGGTACCTCATCACATGTTTTGCAGCCACTAGGTGAACACGTTTGGGCTCTACCAGAAACTAACTCAAGGTGTTCATGGAAAACCAAATGTCTGGTCTAGTGTTCGTCAGGTACATCAATGAACCAATAATTTGTCTGTATAGTGTGGCATCAATAAAATTTGATGAAGCATCGACCAATAGCTTCAGCTTCGCTTCCATGGGTGTATTCATGGGTTTGCATTCCAGCATGTCAAATCTCTTTAAGATCTCGACTGTGTACTTCCCTTGGTTAAGGAAGATCCTCTTTGGACTCTGCCATACCTCAAGACCTAAGAAATAATTCATTATGACAAGGTATTTCATTTCAAATTTAGAGGCAAGTCTCCTTTTACATTCATCGATGAGCTTTTCTTCTCCAGTTAAGAATAAGTCATCCACATATAGCAGTAAGATTACTGGCTCATTATCCATAATTTTGAAGTAGAGATTTGAGTCTGCTTTACTCTTGGTAAAGCCTAAGCTCGTCTAGAAACTGTCTATATGGCCATACCAAGCTCTAGGATATTTCTTCAATCCGTATAAGGCTTTCTTTAATCTGCAGACATGAGACTTCCTGTCTTCGACCTCAAATCCTTGAGGTTGCTTTATATACACTTCCTCTTCGATGACACCATTTAGGAAAGTTGTCTTCATGTCCATCTGGTGCAACTTCCACTTCATCTTAGCTGCAGGAGCTATGATGGTCCCGATCGAACTGTATCTGGCCATAGGAGCGAATGTCTCTTCATAGTCAATGCCTTCCTTCTGGGAAAAGCCACGAGGGACAAATCTTGCTTTACACTTCTCAATACTTCCATCAACAAAATGTTTTATTTTGAAGAGACATATGGAGGATACCACATCTTTATTCTTCGGTCTGGGAACTATTTCCCATACTTTGTTCTTCATTATGGATTGGTATTCCTCTGTCATGGCATCTGCCCATTATTTTCTTTGAATGGCTTCTTCAAAACAGGTAGGCTCCTCTTCTAGGAGGTCACACATCAAATCTATATAACTGGAGAATGGATTTGGTATTTTCACCTGTCTCATGGTTCCTTGGGGAACACCGTACTTCTCTCCATCTTGAATAATCTCTCTAGCCCAAGCTAGCTTTATTTTATGGAGGATCATCATATGAGGAGGTTCTTGCACTTCTACTATATCATGTTCTTCTAGAAGTTCCTCATCAGGGGAAGTTACGACTTCCCTCACTAGTTCTGTAGCTCTGGGAACCTCCCTCATTGCAATATTGGGGATTACAGGTTCCTCTTCATATACCTCTTCAAGTTGGCATAGTTTAGATTTCTTGAGCGCTACATCTTCATCAAAGGTCACATCCCTGCTGATCTCAATGTGATGTTGACATGGTATATAGATTCTGAAGGCCTTGGAGACCTCACAGTATCCCACAAATATTCCCTTCTTTCCTCTGAAGGGTCCAACTGATTTCTCTTTTCTTTAGGTATAAGAATAAACAATGAATGACTAAATATTTTGAGATGGATTACCTCTATCTTCTTTCATGTGAACATCTCTTAGATTGTCTTGAGCCCAAAATTATTGCTATGGGATAATCAATTATGCGCATAAACAATTGTCATTGCTACTTACGCCCTTAAGCACATTGGAATATCTTGATCATGGATCATAGTCTTCGACTTCGATATGGATTACGTTCTTCCATTCAACAATGTATGTCGTTTTGTTGGGATCTTGATCCCAACATATTTTCAGAAGTTCATGAACTCTTTGAGTATATTCTCCTCCATTATATCACATTTTGGTATCTTAATCTTCCTTCTGAGAAGGTTCTCATCAAGGCTTTTGAACTAGAACACTTCAAATATATCGAGTCTTATGAGAATAATCATCAATGAATGATACATAGTATACACATACAAAACAAAACAACAAGCAAGAATAATATCCTTGATAATATAAAGCAATAGCATGAACAATCATCCGAGTAGCTCCTTTAGAGCTATCACTTATAATTTGTCCCGGAAACCCAAAGATTAAGGTCGATATGAATCAATGGTCAATCATCCTCTTTATCTCAACTATAGTCATCGGCTTGTCATGTGTACCTTTGAATCTTATTAATATTGATTAATCAAGCCTGTAGCCTTGTCCTCAAGAATGGTCTTCTTTTCCTTCATGTCTCCTTCACTCAAGTGATGAGTGCTTTCTTCAACTTGTCTTACGTACTAAGATAATACACTATCTTGATAGAAGGTTAGGTTAGAGGATAAGCTCTATGATCAACTTTCAATCCTTCCTAATAATTTTGATCATAGCTTTAACATGCAACATTGATTAAAATAATGTCATGAAAAATATATGCATGTCAGAATAATCACACAAGGGTTGCATAATTTCCTCTGAATGTGTTGGATCTTGAGATCATACTGGATCTATGTGAGATCTCTTCTCCTGCAAATTCTCTTTAAGGTTTAACCATTAAACATGTGTGGTACATACCTCGATATCATTTGTGGGTGGTGGCACCATTTAGTGATGGTGGTAATCGTTACCAACTCTTTAAAAACTTTAAGGGTGACGACAATGGTGAGTACAAGCACTCTGCAATTGAATGCTACCTTCTAAGCTGGTTGAGACTACAATGCAACTTGAAGTTTTATGAGGAAACCCTAATTTTAAAACTTTGAGTTTTGAAAATATGACCTAGGGGATAGATGTGCTGAGTTAGGCGGGTGTAATTGATTCGAGAAAATCCAACTTTACCCTCAAACTTGATGCATATTTTTGACTGATATACGGTTTTATGGTACTTCTAATTGCCACGGTACTCTTATTGCCACGGTACTCACAGTTTTTCTAGTACTATGAAACTAGGGTTTCACTTTACAGGAGGAGATCCAACCACTGAAAAGGTGTCTTGATGATGCCAAATTGATCCTTGGAAGCAACTTTCTAGATAGTTTTAGGGATGAAAATATTCACTTTTGAAAAACCCTAGTTGCAGTCTTTGCTGCGGTATATTTTCTTTTGCAAGATGCTTCCTTCAGCTTGGCTGCGATACCATGTTAATGTTTATGCCATTATTATAGGTCTTTCCATTTCAATAGATATGCCAACATGAGAACAAGATCATTAGAAATACATTCACAAAGAGACACAATTTATCACAGGGAAACCCTCTAGGGGAAGAAAACCCAACAAAACTTCCTTAATATGAATATGTCTAATGCTTGAGATCTATGCTAAAACAAATTCCTCTCCAGATGTACACAATGCCAAGAGATCTCTATGCTAAAACAGAAATTCCTCTCCAAGATATGCACCACTCTCTCTCTCCTTTGCGGGTAACAGATCAGAACTTGTCTCTCAAAACTGAGCAAGTGAGTTGTGTTCAAATGAGGTGCTAGCCTCCTTTATTTATACAAGTTCTGGCACGTGTGAAGTGTCTTTTCACTGGCAGGGAAGACTTCTCAATCTGGGTGGGTAAACCCAGCTTTATTATATTTCTGGGTCTCTTAATTAACTGCTAGGGCCGACTTATTATTCTGCCTGTTACAATTGTCTTTTGACCAATCCACGAAAGGGGATTTGGTCCTATTACAATATCTGACATGATCAATCCACAATGGGGATTGATCCTATGAATAAAATATCAATAATAATAAGAATACTCTTTGCAATTACATTATTTCAACAGGACGCTCATCCACCACTATGTCAACAAAATTATCTAACAATTCTTAAACCTCTTCAGGAAAATCATCTATCGAAGTACTAGTAAGGATAACTTTGGGTTTTCTCGCCACAACAAACTACATCTTATGTTCTTTATTGACTTATTTCAGGAGTTCCTTCTCGCTCATGAGAAGTATGCTTGTGTTGGCTTCCCCTTTTAATTTGTTCTCCTCTATTGGCAGCAATATGTGTATCCTTCCATTCTTCTCCAAGGTGTATGTATTCTTCCTCCCATCATGTATGACATTCCTGTCAAAATGCCATGGTCTTCCCAACAAAATATGGCATACATCCATGGGAATTACATCACACGTAATTTCATCTCTATATCCTACTATCTTAAATTCAACCAAGCATTGTTTAGTAACCATTACCTGGTGTCCTTTCTGCAACCATGAGACTTTATATGGATCTGGGTGTGCAGTTGTCTCCATCTCCAATTTCTCCACCATCTGCATGGATACTAAGTTATCAGTGCTCCCACTGTCAATGATCACCTTGCATACTATGTCTTTAGTCTTGCGAGCTATCCTGAATAGACTGTTCCTCTATACTGGCCTTTTAACTTCTACCTCTAGTTTTAATAGAACCTTTCTCATCATCAGTGATGTTCCATCCTCTGCTCCTTTTTCTTCAACATTCCCTCTTTGTGATTCCTAACTGTGAGCTTCTCCTCCTTCTTTATTTTTCTCGGGGCATTCCCAATACATGTGCCCTGTATTTCCACAATCATAACACCTTATTCCTCCTCTGCCTCTTCCTCTAGAAGAGTTTCTTCCACCACCCTATCTTCCTTGGGAACTTCATCCTCTTTCCAAGTGACTATGTGGAGTTTCAGCCTCATCCTTGGAATTACGCGCTTTGTCATGGGAAACTACCTTTCCTTTTTTTGGGGATGATATTTTACCTCTACCTCGTTGGCTTTGTTTTCTAGCCAACTTCTCTTTTTCCTTCAGCGCGAACTGATAAGAATCCTCCACTATCCTTACCAACATCATGTTGAGCTCATCCTGGATTTCATACCTCGGGCCATTTATATACCTGTCAACTTTTTCTTCATCCCTCTCTCTTTGTCCAGCTTTGATGTTCAGCTTGTAGAACTCCTCTGTGTATTCTTTAACTGTCATACCCTTCTATCTCAGGTTCTATAGCTTCCTAAAAATATTTATATGATAATCTTTGGGCATGAATTTAGCCTTCATCTTGGCTACCATTATGTCCCAATTCTTTATCTTATGTTTGCCTCTACTTCTCCTCTCATCCTGCGGTTCATCCCACCACAGTGTTGCATGTTCTTTAAGCCTGGTGACAACATGTCTCACCCTTTTCTCCCCATAGACATCTTCATAATCAAAATATTTTTCCATGGACCTTATCCAATCTAGTAGCTCTTCAACATCCAAATTGCCTTGATACATTGGGACCTCTATCTTGGCTATAGCTCCCAATCTAACAAATGCTCTTAGCAAGCATTCTTTGACAACGTGTTCCCTTGCAGCTTCTTCATCTTCTACATCTTCACTCTCTGCATTGTTGACGTCTCCAGCATCAGGTGATCTTCTTTGCACTACTTCCTTTTCTTTTAACCTTTCACGAAGTTCTCACATCTCTCTTTCTACAACACAATTGGATAAAGGTGGCTCCCCTCGTCTCCTCAGTGGAATTGTGTTGATTGTACCTCACACACAAAGTACAACTTCGAGTTCTTTTTCTCCTTCGCCTGAAATCTACAGATGAAAGTTAGCTCTGATACCACTTGGTGTAGACCCCCCTTCGTTCTTAAGGGTTGTGCGACCTCCCAGTCTAGGATTGATCAATAAACCAAGTTTGATTGACTCTTCAGTCCCTCAAGGACCTTCAATCAACTGAATATGCCCCCCTTCTTCTTAAGACACAGGTTCTATGGAACCTGCAGGCTTCTCCTTAACACTTTTAAATCTTTAGCGTATTTAGGCACTAGCTCTCCTGGTTAAGCCCCTCCCTCTACATGGCCAAGGCTGTGACTAGTCATCTAAATGAAAGGCACTTCACAATTTCACATTTCACGACTTCGCATCTCATGAAGTTTTCTTGATCATCCTTCCGAACCCAGAAATTGTGAGTTCTACTTGTCATATCAATGGTCCACAATCCTCGCGATCCAATGGTCCAGATCTCCTTTTCACGTATCGAGACTTCACATTTCGTGAAGTTGGAAGGCTAATCAATTATGTCCTCTGATCCCCAATATCCAAAAATTCATGTGCATCAGATCAACAACTCACAAGTCCCTATGATATGACAACTCAGATCAACTCTTCACAAATTGGGACTTTGTGTTTCACGAAGTTGAAAGACAGCTCACCTCCCTTCTCCCGATATTCGAAATCCCAATATCTCCCTCGACAATCAACGGTCCATAGTTCTCCTTCGATCAACGACTGTGATCAAATCATGATTCGTGAGTTATTATAAATCTACCTTTTGACTTCTCTGAGTCACGAGTCAGCGAAATGATGATCTCTCGCCATGTGTCCCCCTTGACGATGGATGGCTCTGATTATTTCAAAACTTCGTAAGTCTGATTCTCCTATACACTTTTAAATATTTAATGTTATTGAACTTTACTCTGATCAGATGGCTATGATCCTTAGGCACGCAGATTAGATGGCTGAGATCCTTTCTTTTCTCTCTGATTGAACAATTGAGATATTTTCTTTGGCGCTCAGATCGAACGGTTGAGATCTTTTCCTTTGCACTCACACCTTGTTTTCCAGACGCTGATTAGACGGTCCAGATCTTTTCTCCTAAGCTTACACGTTTTTCTAACTTAGAAGATTTTCGAAATATGTAAAGGTTTCAACCTTTATCCTTCCTGTGAGTCCATTTCTTGGGTCTCATTTTCACTTCTTGGAAAGTGTTGTCCCTCATGAGCTTGATCTCCTCAAAGATTTCAATCTCCCAAGCACTTCTTGATTTTTCAGGAAACTTGTCAAAATCAGATCCAAATATTCTTGAAAAGAATTCTTTCCTTCCTTCTTGTCATTCCTCTATTCTTGTCCTTCTACTTCTTTATGGATTCACTTCAACTCTTCGTCAAATTCTAGACCCGTGCACTCTTTGAAAAATATATTTACACAAGATTTGAGTTCTTGCGATGATTGTGCACACCTTGCAGCAGTCACTTTACACTTCCTACAAATAAACCTTACGCTGTTCCTCTCAAGCTTACAAGTCAAGACAGACTCAGTCAACGCACTCCTTGCGGACTGTGTGCACACCTTTCACCGGCTCACGAGGAAAAGCGATTTAAATTTTATGCAAACATTTCAAAGATATACACACCTCTAACAAGATTAATGTATTCTTGAACAAACACAATAACAGGGAACTTACAAACAACAACAACTTCACACATTGGATCAATTTTCCTCTATTATCTTCATTCAAAATAAAGAAAATGGTTACAATAAAATTCAAACAAAAATCATTGCTATGAGATTCCCACTTTCTCACAACTATCGTAACCCTTCTTTAGGGTGTAGAAAACCTCTCTCTATACAAAAGAAACAAACTAACTACTACCGAATTGTGGTTACATCGAGACTAGGGTTAAATTTCGAGGTCACGCATGCTCATTATGTCTACATGCATGATCTTTCCATTTATTGTTTTCTATCAGCTTCAAAAGATTTGCAGTGTTGGCTATTATTTGAGACTCTGGATTGGTCCTCAAGCGTTGAGTTGTCCTACCACATGTACTTGTTGATGATGCTCTTTCATCACACTCTTTCAACCTTTTCAGAGTAGTTAATAATAACTTCTTCGGTCTGTATAAGAGAAGTTAGTTCATATTCCTCCGATCTCTCCTTTCAAATACTAACCTCTAGCTTTTCGCCTCCATTTTTTTACTTAGGTTCTTAAGCATTGTCTTCTTTCAATATTTCCAACTGCACTTAAACTGGTACATCACATTTGGTTATTATGTCCTAAATTTATCTTTTTGGCAGGTACAAGCATGTCACCGAGGAAGAAGAAGGTAGGCAAAGTATCTGGAGTTGAGCCCTTTGGCAACTCCCAACAAACAAAAGTAGTAGAGATTGTCGGGGCTACGTATGACGATACATCCAGACTTCTAGAAAATGATGGAGAAATTCTGAAATGGGGGGAAGTGTACTACATGTTTAAGAATTCAAATTTATATATAGAATTGGAAGAACCAGATGAACTCTAGGCACATCTCAAGATACAAATGGATTTGGCACATTACAATGTTAACCGTGAAGGTATAACTGACGTAGATAGGTGGATAGAAGTGCATATTTTAACCTTGTACAATATTTACTGCAAACATATTTTTAGTAAAAGAAAAGAAAATATACAATGGCAAATACAAACATTACACAAATAATTTTCCCCTGGAAACCCAAAACAAGAAAACTAACATACTTTATATTCATTCATAGTGATACATTGTTTACAATACAATATACATATAGGAGCCAACAACATCCAAAACCATTAACCAATGACCTGGATTAGTCAAAAATCCTAATTCCTTAACTGGAAATAGAAAACCATCGGAAAAACCATGTGTTGAAAAATCACCCAACAATGGACATGAAAATCAAGGCAACATGAAAAACAAGGAAAAAATGTGACACGTTTCCTGAGGAAAAACATTCTTGGGGGTGCTGCTGCTGAGCACCCGCGCGGGGGGATATCTCCCCCTTGCACATACCCAACATTCTCCCACTTGTTGTTTTCTTTGCATAAAGAGGTTTACAAGGTTACATAGTCAACAATCTAGGGCAGCAATGTCCATGGATCCTCTACAGCAAGAGAACTTCTCAGTGCTCACATATTTTGTTAATGAATCTGCAACATTCTTCAAAGTGTCCAACTTCATCAACAACACTTTATTTTCTTCAACCATGTCTCTCAAAAAGTGATATGGAATATAAATATTCTTTGTCTTTGAATGATAAGTTGGGTTCTTCGCCAGAAACATTGCAATCTGACTGTCACAATCTATCCTTACAACTTGTTATACCAACCCAATACATGAACACAATATTTGTAACCATACTGCTTCCTTAATTGCATGAGTAGCTGCCATGTATTTATCTTATGTAGTTTAAAGTGACACAATATCATGTCTTTTTCTCATCCAACTTATTCCTCCTCCAAACAGGTTAAACACATACCCACTTGTAGATCTCCTATGATCCAGATCTCCAGCCCAGTATGCATCCACAAAGCCATGTATATCCAACACTCTACCCAATATCAGTCTTCCTTGGTAGTACAATCCATAGCTAGCGGTGCCACACAAATACCTAAAAACCTCTTTCACTGTTGTCCAATGCTCCTTCCCTGGTTTTGACACATACCTACTCAAAACTCCCACTGCATGTGCAATTTCTGGTCTAGTACATACCATTGCATACATCAAGCTGCAAAATGCACTCACATATGGAGAATGAGACATGCCCTCCTGCTCTTCATGTTTCTTGGGACATTGATCGCTTGATAACTTTACACCAACAGGAATAGGTACCTTGATCGATTTACATTCCTTCATATTAAACCTCTGCAATATTGTCTCAACATATTTTCTCTGATTTAACCATAGTTTCCTCTTTTTACAATCTCTTTTAATTTCCATGCCCAAAATGAAATTTGAAGCACCAAGATCCTTCATGTAAAATTTAGAGGACAACCGGGTTTTCACATCCTAGATAATCTCCTTGTTGTTTCCTATCAGCAACATGTCATCCATATACAAGACCAAATAAATCAAATGATCACCAATTAATTTAAAATACACACAATGATCCTCTTTGCTTCTTGTGAAGCCAATTCCCAACATATAAGTATCAAATTTTTGATACCACATCCTTGGTGATTGTTTTAAACCATACAAGGACTTTTATCTTGCATACCAAATCCTTCTTTCCCTTCACAACATAACCTTCTGGTTGCTGCATATAGATTTCTTCTTCCATATCCCCATGTAGGAATGTTGTCTTCACATCCATCTGGTCTACATCAAAATCAAATGCAACAACAATAGATAACATAAACATTATAGAGGTTAACTTGGCAACATGAGAAAAAATCTCACCAAAATCAATTCCCTCAACCTGGGAATAACCCTTTGCTACTAACCAAGCTTTGTATTTCTCCACTTTTCCTTCTGCATTCATCTTCTTTTTAAATACCCATTTGTTTCCAATGGGTTTTCTTCCAATTGGAAAATCCACTAGATCCCAAGCCTCATTCTTATCCAAAGCTTCCATTTCTTTTTCCATGGCCCTTTTCCAGAGATTTCCATCCTCTGAATCCACTTCCTCCCTGACAGTTCTAGGATCATCATCAGTAATAGACAAAGAAAAATTTGAATGAAAATCAGATGGAGTATACCTTTTTGGTAACCTTATTTCTCGAACCGATCTCCTCAATACTGGCATATGAGGATCTTCTACTTCTAATTATTGTTCTTTTGTAAAGTCTAATTCATCATCCTCTAAATCAAAATTTATTTTGTTTGGTTCTTCCTTACTTGGTAGGACTTCCTGTTTAACAACATCCTTCATTTCTCTAAATACCACATCTCAGCTATACACTACCTTCTTAGTTTCTGGGTTCCAAATCTTATAACCTTTGAGACCATCTTTATATCCAATAAAGANAGATAATCTCCTTGTTGTTTCCTATCAGCAACATGTCATCCATATACAAGACCAAATAAATCAAATGATCACCAATTAATTTAAAATACACACAATGATCCTCTTTGCTTCTTGTGAAGCCAATTCCCAACATATAAGTATCAAATTTTTGATACCACATCCTTGGTGATTGTTTTAAACCATACAAGGACTTTTATCTTGCATACCAAATCCTTCTTTCCCTTCACAACATAACCTTCTGGTTGCTGCATATAGATTTCTTCTTCCATATCCCCATGTAGGAATGTTGTCTTCACATCCATCTGGTCTACATCAAAATCAAATGCAACAACAATAGATAACATAAACATTATAGAGGTTAACTTGGCAACATGAGAAAAAATCTCACCAAAATCAATTCCCTCAACCTGGGAATAACCCTTTGCTACTAACCAAGCTTTGTATTTCTCCACTTTTCCTTCTGCATTCATCTTCTTTTTAAATACCCATTTGTTTCCAATGGGTTTTCTTCCAATTGGAAAATCCACTAGATCCCAAGCCTCATTCTTATCCAAAGCTTCCATTTCTTTTTCCATGGCCCTTTTCCAGAGATTTCCATCCTCTGAATCCACTTCCTCCCTGACAGTTCTAGGATCATCATCAGTAATAGACAAAGAAAAATTTGAATGAAAATCAGATGGAGTATACCTTTTTGGTAACCTTATTTCTCGAACCGATCTCCTCAATACTGGCATATGAGGATCTTCTACTTCTAATTATTGTTCTTTTGTAAAGTCTAATTCATCATCCTCTAAATCAAAATTTATTTTGTTTGGTTCTTCCTTACTTGGTAGGACTTCCTGTTTAACAACATCCTTCATTTCTCTAAATACCACATCTCAGCTATACACTACCTTCTTAGTTTCTGGGTTCCAAATCTTATAACCTTTGAGACCATCTTTATATCCAATAAAGATACACTTTTTCAGCCTTCTTATCTAGCTTACTCCTGTTTTCCTTTGGAACATGAACATATGCATCATAGCCAAATACCTTGAGATGTGTGAGAGAAGGTTTCTTACCAGTCCATACCTCTTGTGGAGTCTTGTCATCCAACATTGTTGAGGGTGATTTGTTGACCAGGTAACATGCAGTAGCCACTGCCTCTACCTAGAATTCGTGCCCTAACTTGGCACCACTGAGCATGCACCTTTCTTTTTCCATCAGCATCGTATTCATTCTTTCTGCAAATCCATTCTGCTGAGGTGTATATGAAGTAGTCTTCTACCTCTCTATACCGCATTTCTTACATAATTATTCAAATTCATTCCCGCATAACTCTCTGCCATTATCTTTCATCAACACCTTAATTATTTTCTCTATTTGATTCTCAACAAGAGCCTTAAACTCTTTAAACCTGTCAAAGACTTCATATTTCTTCCTGAGGAAATATATCCAAGTATTCCTTGAGAAGTCATCTATAAATGAGACATAGTACACATATTTTCCCAATGATGGGACCGACAGAGGTCCAAAAACATCACCGTGAACTAGCTGTAAAATTCCTTCTGCCCTCGTTGCACCAAAAGGGAATCTTACCCAATTCTGCTTCCCATATACACAATGTTCACAGAAATAAAAACCCAAAGAGAAGTTAGACATACCTTCAACCATACCTTTATCGTGTAGTAGCCAAAGACCCTTCTCTCCGATATGCCCTAGTCTTTGATGCCACAACATAACCTTTTTTCTAGAGACTATAGGATTTCTTTCTTCTTCAACTCCAATATCAGGAACACTGGAACTATTACACCCATCACTAATAGTGATTCCTTTCATCTTATACATAGTTCCAAACCGAACTCCTTTCAACAACACCATTTCTCCTCGAACCATCCTATAGGTTTCCTTTTCAAATATATTTTTTACCCCTGCATCGTCCATTTTGCTTACAAAAATCAAATTTTTGGCCAAACCTGGGATGTGCAGAACACCTGACAGTGTTTTAATCCTTCCATCTATGAGCCTCAACTTAACTTTTCCTCGTCCTATGATTCTGGTTGTCGAATCATCACCTAAGAAAACATTACCTCCATCATACCTTTCATATTCACAAAACCACTCCTTGTGGGGATTCATATGAAAGGATGCACCTGAGTCAACCAAACATGCCTCATGATTTGCACGTGTGCTTGAAGAAGCTAAGTACACATCCCCTCCTTCTTCCTTGGAGGTCTTCTCTTTTGTAGAAGGAGATTCTTTAGATCCCTTATTTTTCTCAACTTTGGATCTACATTGCTTATTGTGGTGCCCTTTTATTACACATCTCCAACACGCCTTTACAAACTTTTTGGTAGATTTAGATCTACCCTTAGACTTAGATCTCACTTGAGAACTTAGATCTATTTCTTTCCTGGGAGTATCCTCTTGCAAATAATGTGTTTTTTCTTTGTCCTTCCATATTCTTTCATCTCATCTCCTCTAACAACAAGGATGAGACCACTTCATCAAACTTCAAGGAAGTTGTATTACTACCTATGGCCACAACCAAACTATCCCACGAGTCTGGTAAAGAACATGGTAAACTTATACACTTAACTTCATCTGAAATTTTAATATCAACAGATATTAACTAACTTACCACAGTATTGAAAGCATTCAAATGCTCTACCACCGAGTCTCCATCTCTCATCCTCAGATTATACAGCTTCTTTCTCAGGAATAGTTTATTTAGTAGGGACTTATACTGATACAAATTTCCCAACTTATCCCAAAAATCCTTGGTTGTAGCTTCCTCTGACACATTTAGTAATAATGAATCTGAGAGACATAGTTGGATTTTTCTCTTCACCTTCCAATCCAACTTTTTACAGTGATCTATGAATTTCCTGTAGGTGCAGTACCTAGATCTATCGTGATCCACTGATCTCTATCCACCAATATATCTTCCATATTGAACTTTCACAAATCAATACCACGGATCTCCCACTGTAACAAGGCTTATCACAGTCTCACACCAAACCCTTGATCACAAAGGCATCCCCCTAAAGCCAACAAAGCTCTGATACCAAATGTAGATTTTAACCTTGCACAATATTTACTACAAACAAATTTTCAGTAAAATAACATAAAAGATACAATGGAAAATACAAACATTACACAGATATTTTTCCCCTAGAAACCCAAACCCATAAAACCAACATATTCTATATTCATTCATAGTGATACATTGTTTACAATACAATATACATATAGGAGCCAGTGGCATCCAAAACCCTAACCCAATGACCTGGATTAGTCAACAACCCTAATTCCTTTACCGGAAATAGAAAACCATCAACAAAAACCATGTGCCAAAAAATCACCCAACAATGGACACAAAAATTGAGGCAACATGAAAAACGAGGCAAAAATGTGACACGTTTCCCGAGGAAAAAAATTCTTGAGGGTGTTAGAACCATAATTTTTACAGTTAGAGTCAGTCCTAGATGAGTCATAGTTCATGTTTCTAAGCATGTGAAGTCAGGTACTGAATAACGAATGGGTTTAAATCAGCAAGTGGCGGGTCTCGCCCTTGGAGTCGGGAAAGGGCATCATGATTAGTCATGTGCGACTTGTAAAGGTCCCTTTCCCAAAAGATCAAGTCCTGTCAGAAAGAGGGGATTTACGTGCCATAATTCGAGGCAAGTTGTTGCAATAAAGGTCATGTCGATGGATATAATGACCATCATCACCTAGTTATGAAGTCAAAAAGGTTGAGAAATCACGTTGCTCATATCACGTATACTCTGTAGCTATTATCATTTGTACTTTGTAGACTTCAAAGTGTACCCATCCCACAAGTTTTCTGCACAAATAGTCATCCTTCTTCCAAACTTCTCATCACCATGGATTTATCCTCCTCTACCATGATTCCATCCCTTTCCCATTCAAGTATAAATACTGGTCACCCTGCATGCTTCTCCTTTACCTTCTGAATTTGTGTGTTGTCTGTGGTTTTTTATGAAAGTCCCGTGTCCTTTCTTTGTGGGAAGGTTGATTACCATCATTTGTATTGCGAGTCTATTCATTCAAGTTTCCACATCTCCTTTGTTTTTAGTCATTGTTTGAAGCCTGCTATAGTTCATTGCGATCTAGTGCATTGGGCGATAGTTCTCCTCATGGTCAGCATCTCTTCTTTGGAGTTTATTTCTATCACATTGAATTTCTTTCCATGTCTAAATTCTCTGTCTCGCGACAACTCTCTCAGTGCCTTGCCACCATGCCAAAAATTTTCGTCATGCTTCCCTACTGCGACGATCCTACCATTGTTGTTTATCACCACGCTGATATCCTTCTGCTCAGAAATTTTTCATAGCACCTTGCTGCCGCACATTGGACTCCCATAGTTGATTTTGCTTGTCATGCAAAGTTTTTGTCATTTATTTTCCAAAAGGTCTCTGTGAAGTATATCATTCCCATATGCCGCGTAGAGAGGGTGTTATCATTCATTACCACTTGCGCAAAACAAATACAGATTTTCATCATGACAACATCCCAAGGCATAAGAAAGAAGGCACAGAGTGGCAGGGCCTTGAGGTCTGAGCCTCAGGACCTGACATTAATCAACGAAGATCTGAATATCAGGGAATATTTTGAATAGGTCTGATGTATGCGCTATTATGAGAAGATAAAAGGATACAACGTGAATCTAGACGAACAATTCTCTCTTAGGTTTAATGTGTTCTATGCGACCATTGTGGGAATCACATTCCAGGTAACGGAGGAAACTCTGTCAACTGCAATAGAGATCCCTCCATGTAGTGAAAAGTAGTCTAAAGGAATGCCTTTAGATGTATTATGCTATGAATACTTTATCAAGACAAACTTCCTGAATGGGAAAATCGAAGCGGGCGTTCCGAGTCACTATCTCCGGGAGCCATTCCAAAAGCTCCTAAAGGTGATTAGAAGGTATTTCACCTGTGAAGGAAGGTTTGACAGAGTATACCCATATCACATCAAGATGTTGATTCACTTTAAAGAGAAAAATCCTTTGAACTTACCTTTCTTCGGATGGCAAACATCCAGGCCGAAGCTGACCAACCGAGGAAGAATTTATTCGATCTATCATTGATCAAGTTGTTGGTAGTAGAGGAATTGAGACAACTAGACAAATATTGGGATTAATTTCTAATTTCAGCCGACATCTCTAGGGACCCCAAAGGTGACTTCCCTCTATCTGTGGGGGAAACATCATTTCACAGTGCAGGGGAAAGAATGGAAGAGGCCATGAGAAAAGGAAAGAAAATATAAGACTCATCATCCCAACAACCAACACCCCAGAAAAGAGGTAGGTTGAGGTTGATCAAGAAGCCCGAGGAGACCCAAGCTCCCAACGAACTGTGCACCCATTCTAATGCTGAGAAGTTACTCATGCACGTTGTTCAGATAGAACCCATTGAAGGTTCAAGTAGGGGAATTACTGAAAGACGGAGAAGTCTGGGCACTAAAAATGTGGAGGTTCAGAAGTCATTGCAAGAGATGAAGAAAGCGTAGCTTGCTATTGTCGAATTGTATCAGCAGAAGAGATAATTAAGAAAATAATTGGTAGAAAGGACTATTGAAGCGACAACGTCGCAGAGCCGAGTAGGAAATGAAAACTGGCTCAAAATACAACTCAGATGAGTGCAACACATAATCATTTAGCTACGTGAGGAATAGAGGATGTGAGAGGAAAGAATCGTAGAGCACTTCAAGGAATGTGGAACAACCATGGATAATCCCCGCGTGGCTCTTGCTAGTACTCAAGAAAAGCTAACAGGGAATGCGGTCTTGTGGAGACAAGTGAAGAATTTGAATATATGAAATTTGTCTCTTAGGAAAAAATTCAGAGTATTAAGGTTGCAGGTTAGGCCAGAGGCATGATTGACATGACCCCATTTTGTCTTTTTGAACGGGGCATGAAATATTTCTCCCCATGTATCATGTTTCCTGTCGAGAAACAAGAAGTCTCATAGGGCACCTGTGCAGTGAATATCCATCATGCAGATGTTGTAAACCCACCTATTGAGGAGGAAAAGTGTAAGAAAAATGCATGATAGTTTTGGAGGAGATGTGTGGTCCCCGGACCATTGTTTCCACCTGGAGCGCATGAACAAAAACCAATAGACACCTGCCACACCAACTCACCACATGCATACTATAGCCAGTGATCGCGCGGCAACAACCAGAGCCCATTAAACAAGGTGGAAGAGTTTATGATAGTGCACTCGATCATTCGAATACCTCGCAAAAGAGAAACATCGATGCATCACAACCTGATTATTGAATCTTTCTCATGATTGAATGATCAAGATGAAGACGTTGGATATGACATGAGTGGATGCAGTTGGGTTTCCATTTTCAGTAAACTCTATTCGAAAGGTCATTTGGCAGGGAGTAACCAAAAATGAAATTATAGGAGAAGTAGTTTGAGGCATAGCATCCCAAGGGGCATAGTTTTTTCTATATATTTTATCTTTTCAATGTAATTCGGGTTGGAAAAGTAGTGTAGACAAGGGACTCTTTTTGGGGAAAAGAGGACTATTGTACTACAAATCAAGACTGCTTTATTCCTTTGAAGTTAATGAAAAAGTTTCCTCTTTCTGATATTTGAGACTCATCACGGTGTTTATGTTCAGTATTTGTTTCTTGTATATCATTTCCATGATTATGTTTTTCTGCTAGCATTGTCTGAGAGTAAGTGGTAGGAATTCATCCATGTTTGATGCTCCTTTCACATTGATGATGCTTATTATGTGTTAATGGTTACTTTTACAGAATTCATCTTCATTTGATGCTCTGTTTAGTAATTAATATGTGTCCTTTCTTCTAAAGATGCATTGGAGATTCATCCACTGATTGATGCCTATAGTGTAGTGGGATTTCTTCTCCTTTCCATCTCTCATTTCATATCATTTATTTTCTGAGCATAGCACCTGTTTTTCCTCAGATCTGCAGAAAGAAACCAACCTGCTATTGACTGTAAAAACATTGAAATTCATGCCTTGACTCCATTTCCCAATGATACCTTTGCCTTGTTTGTCCTACCAACCCTTTTAAAACAAAAAATAAACATATCCTATTGCATAATCTGACCTCTGTTCATTTATTGATGAAATATTTGAGTTATTACTAGTCATTAGACATATGAAAGATCCTTCTCTGGTTGTATAGTTGAGAATGCAATCTAAAGTTGGTTGAAACAGTTACCTTGGGGTTTTCTTTTATACAACCCAAATAAATTTTCGAGTGTTAATAGGGGGTGTTTCCCTCGAACCCCGCACGGGTGGATATCGCCCCTCAAACCCACCTGCATGCATGGTGCAACATAGACACTACTACTCGTGCAAAGAATATAACACATACCCAACAAGAAGAAAATCCTGATGCACCTCCTGAGTTATAGAGGCCGGAAAAATATGGGAGAAATACTTATTTGTATGCATTAGAGCATTTCCAACAAATAGGATAGAGAGATAATAAAGAAGTAACCAAATTTATGGAAATATGTTCAAATACCCACAAGGTTTCTCAGGAACTGATCAGAAATAGTCGTCTCACAAAGTTAGATGAGCTTGGAAATAATTTAGAAGTAGAATAAATGGTAAATTCCATTCAGGACAACATAAATCGAAGGAAACAAATAGTTGAAGCAACTACCTTTGTCTCCACCAACCTTATTGATCAACACCTGCTACAACCAGTTAAGCTTCACACGATGGTCCAAGCTTTCATGAAAAAGTTAGAGAAGGATATTATCACCCTCAATGGTAGCATTTATCTAAACAATGAAACATTAGAGTAGTTGACATACAGGAGGATTGAATTTCTCTATAAATAGTTATAATTTTGGACGACCTACCTTAGAAGCAAAAGTTCATAGGAGGAGGACATGATACCTTCCCTTTCTTTCATCCTTTTCCTACCTACTCTAAATTTTGTCCCTTGATACACACTTGTCATTAGAGAAGAAAAGATGAGTCATTTTGTAACTACCTCTTTAAGAAGAAGATGAAAGGACACATGGGAGTTACTAATTTTTGTACAAAATAGGATAGAAGCTCATTTGAAAAGGACTTTTTTGGCTTTTCAAGCATTGTATAGACCCAAGAACATTTTCGAGAACACATACTTTGTTAATTAATATTGAGAATACCTCAAGGCCAACATATTATAGAAGTAATTGTGTGTAGAAACGAATCGGAACTTTGAACTAGTTCAAGCGAAGATAATCGTTGTTTCTATGGATTGTAAGAATGTTTTTTTATTGTAGATTGATTCTTAAACAGTCTTTGTCATTCTGCAACTATTGATGTTTCTTTGAATATTTCAATGCCTTGAGATTTGTGGGTTATTTTCATATATGTTGTCATGATCTAGATTAATCTAATTATATACATTTGTATGCACTTTTTTCCAATATTTCCCTTTTGTTCCAGCTAACTATATAAAATTTGTGTAAGATTTTGGTTGCATTATAACTCATCGATTACTCTAGTGTGCTCCTACTTTGGATAGGTTAGCATATATTAACAATATTTTATTTTTCTTTACATACATATTCTTCATATTCATCTTGCATTTCATTCTCACCATCCATCCTCCCACCCTCACCAGTACACCGGACCGTAATCAGTAAGAAAACCAAAAGACAACAACAATGGAAGCCAGGCCAAATTTTGTATGGGACTCCTAATTCAAACGATGTATAGTCTAGTTAGGACCATATACTGAGGAGTAATCCTTGTTGGAAATGACATGATGATAACTATCCATCCATGAGTATGTTACTTGCATTTATTCTATCCTTCACATTCAAATTCCTCAAACAACTTCTGATTCCACAACGACACCTTCGAGACTTCTTGTAGACTTTGTCAATTACACCCATATCTCATACTTCTTCTAGGGATGGAATCAATCAACTTACTGAAAATATCGACCATACAAATGACAACCAACTTTCCAATGATCAACCAACTATCCAATGATATCGTCCACATCTTTGGCACTTCCAAACTCCTCCAAGGGTTGACTTGATCACATCTCTGGATCTTTTGGACTTCTCCAATGGTTGACATCAATGAAAACCAATTTTCCAACAATCTCCCCCTTTGGAATTGATGCAAACACTAATTGAATGCATTGGTGGCAACACTCATGCTCATATTGCATACTCATGCTCATGCTCCCCTGTGACCATTTCTCCCCCTATCTCCATGGAATTTCTCTTATCTCTCCCTCTTTGACATCAATGGAAAATGGTATCTCTTTTGGGGGATGTTTCCCTTGTATTTATGATTCCGATATTTCTCTCTTGATCCTTCTCTTTTTCCTCCTTTTTCATCATGGGAAAATGGGTAACTCCCCATGTCGATATGTCTCCCCCTGTCTACATGCTTCTAAACTGATCTTTCTTTCTAATGGTTTCTCTCCCCTTGAATTCTTTTCAATATGTTGTGTATATCAATGTGGGGATTATTCCTTTCCTCTCTTCCATAGTTGCTTGTCCATTGATGCTTCCTCTTGTAATTCACTGACATATGTAAAAATCATTCAAAGTTACTTAGCTTCAAGTTTTCATCACTTTTCTTGTCTTCATTGAACTTTAGGTGACTGGCCATTTCTTCTATACTGCTTCAACATCAATGAACATACTACTCAACCATTTCCTTTTGAAAATATAGCTTCTGTTGATGATTTCTATTTCCCTATTCTATTGTGCCTTTCACGACTTTCTTTTATGTGACCAACTGATTCCAAATATCAATATATTGTTATGCATCTTCTATGAATCATGTCTTTTGTACATTCCAAGTGTCTCATGAATCCATATCTATCCATTTGTCACAAACTTTCCATGACTCAACTACTCAACTATCCACAATTTTGACTCATCTTTCACTCTACTATTATGAAGAATTATCCAAATTTATTGCGACTGATCATTACATATTCCTGATTCTCACTTGAATCACATATGTCCACTTATGTTCTCTAACACATCCTCAAATTTGTAAAAAATATATCCCTTCCTAGAGTCTTCTATGAATCTCCCCCTGTAATGTGTGCCAATGATATTCTTTGTAACTTCCATTTGATACTTGCATGGAATGTGTTCTAAAAGTTTCTTTTCAAACAATCAATCTATACAAGATATTTTGCGTTTATGTCGTCAAACTACTATGAATCTAGTTTCCCAAAATATGAAAATACTTCTGACTTCTCGAAAGATAGTTCTCTGATATGTCTTATCTGTTGCTTAGACTCCCCATGTTTAATATTCATATTATTGTCAGTCTCCAAGATGGATGGCCTAGAGAAGTGGAGGAATCCACCCTAGTGAAGAGTAATCTTCTTCTTTGTTTATAGATTCCTCATCTTTCTGAACTCTGACATATTCCTTTCCATCCTCTTCCTATATTTTGACATCTTCCTTCCTTCCTATAGATTCATCATGACCTTCAACTACTACATATCCCGACAGTGCGATATCTGAAACTTGTTCTTCATTTACCTGCTCCATGGATTATGACAATACAATATTTGAGAGTTATTCTTCTTTTACTTAATTTTCTTTTCTTTCACGTACTACTTCAAATCCTGCGATTTCCGGGACATGTTATTTAGTCATCTTCTCTTCTTGTCACTCTTTTATTCTCCAAAACTTCTTGTATCTAATATCAACATTTTCCTTCATGGAGGGCTCTAACATGATTCTACAATTCGAAGCTATGTGGCCATAATTGTGGCATTTGTAACATTCAATATTATGGGGAGCCACATAATCATTCCTTGCTTGAAAATTTCTACCATATGCTCTGCATTCTACAACTTTATGTCCAAAGTTAGCACAAGTAAAACAATAACCATAAAAGAAACTTTGATACCTGGGAGTGAATGATCTTCTTTGTGATGTAGTCCTTCTGAATTCCTGGAAATGTATCTCTTTTGTTTTCATTCCTCTTTGACTCTTATTGACCATAATCCCTTCCTTTGAGTACTTCTGCATAATTCTTATCCTTTTCTTCATTCTTTGTTTCCAACAACTCAGAACATTTCTCTTCAAATTTCTCTACTGGACGACTGGATATTTCTCTCTCTTCAACATTCTTGCTAAGATTGAAAAATTTAACTCTCAATGTGAAAACTTCTTCTTCAAGCTTCTCATCATCTTCTTATTTCTTTATCATCTGAATATTCACGACTTGTTCCATTCTCTTGGCTTCTTCAAGGAGATGATTTCGTCTTCGAGTCTTCTTTATTGTTGACTATATTGTACTTCAAGCTAGTTTAAATCCTCAAATATTTCCTTGAGATGATCTATCATAATATTCTCTCTTGTCTCTATTTCCTTTCTTTGTGCTACTATTTCGGATTCCAAACATTACTTCTTTTCTATCTGACTTTTGTATGTTTCTTCAATCCTTTTCACTTCTTCTATTTAGACTTCTAGGTTCACAATCATATGTTGGACTTCTTCAGGGATTTGAAAACTTCCCTTTATCTTGATCAATTCTTCCCTGAGAGACTTGTTTTCCTCTCTTTATTTCTTCAGTTCATCTAATTCACTAATTAATTCTACTTCAAGATCTACCATGCCTTCTTCATAATATTCTTCTTCTGAATTTGTTTGACATGATGAGCATTTTTCTTCTCGTTCTTTTCCTTCATCTTATTTATTATGATTTGTATGCTCTGGATTTGTGATAATATGATATCCCTTAGAGTGGATTTTATGTATATTATTCCAAATCTCTTTTTCTAATGAAAATTTTCCCACTTTGTCTTTTGTTGAATCACAAAATCCTTCTCGGATGAAATCCATTGTTATTTTTTTGTTATTTTTCAATTCCTTCTTGGTTGTAGTCTTTGGTTTCTTTGAAGCATTGTATCTTGTAACAACTAATTTCCAAACATCATATCCATGTGCATGTAAGGATGTTTTCATTTTTGTGTTCCATATCTCATACTTCATACCACTCTAACAATTGAACTGTGGTACCCCAATCTTAGTGTAATCCATGATCTACCTTCCAGTGGTTACACTGTTTTCTTGAAGGACCTGCTCTGATACCAATTGTTGGAATACTAAGAGGGGGGGTGAATCAGTATGATAAATTCATCACTTTTATACACAATATATCATCTTTAACTTTACTGGTAGTGTTCAAAAATTTGTCATTAGCATCCAACATATCAATAGTATAAATAAAAAATGCATAGTAAACAATCATAGAAACACAGTACACCAAAATTTATGGAATCCCAAATTGGAGAAAACCATGGAATTATTTTCTTATATGTCAATATAACATTCATAGGAATCACCAACTTCCCAATTCTCCAAATCCAACTGGAAGGAGGCTCCAACCCACTATTTACAGGATCCAACCTAAAGGAAGCTACAACTCCCTGATTTACCAACTACAATTGGAAGGAGGCTCCAACCCCCTAGTTTACAAGCTCCAACATAAAGGAAGATCCAACTTCTTAAGTTCTCCATCACGAATAGAAAGGACGATACAACCCCCTTTCCTTTCCCCATCATGTCACCCTAAAATATAAATGTATAACAACTTGTCACTACCACAATCACTGCCATTGTCAACCTGTCACTGCCACTGATACTAAACCATCAACCTATCACCTTTAATATCACTGCCATTTTTTCATCATCAACCAGATCCACTCACAACTACATGCAACTCATGCCACGATCACCAAGAGCATATCTCAAACCATATTCCCAACATCACCACAACCTTCCTCTAGTCATGTACCAAACATGCACCACGACCACCCACAAGTACCTCTAATAATGCATCATATCATCATCAAGATATGAGCCTCAACCGTGAGCCAAACCTTGAAACAAACCATTAACCATAACATCACCAATATATGTCTCATCATGTATTAACATCACCAAACATGTACCAATTAACCTCATCAAGATTTGCATCTAAACCATGTACCAAACATGTGCCAACATCCATAATATATGTACCTCAAACATGTTCCATATCACTCATGATATTCCTCAACCATATACCAAAATATATCCCATAAACCATGCACCATAACATCACCAAAATATACCTCAGCATGTACCATAAAATCACCAATATATAACCTTCAAAACATGCATATAGACATACCTTTAATCCTGTAGCAACCTTGATGTATCATCATACCTTTCTGCAACCTAGAACAAACATCCCATTTACTTTAGCTCATCCTTGTTACCTCATATTTTCCAATAGATCAAGTGTTCACTAGATAGATATTCAATGAAATTGTATATAAGAATGAGAGACTCTTGATGTGTATTTATACTCTTCCATGTAACTGATTTTCAACCACTTTGCCCTTAATTATTTTCTTATTGTAACCACTTTACCCTTAATTAATTTCTTGTTGTAAAAACTTTACCCTTAATTAATTTCTTGTTACAATTGTTTTACCCTTTTTCCTAATTTTAGGGTAATAACAATTTTACTCTTTTTCCTAATTTTAGAGTCATAATTGTTTTACCTTTTCCCCTAATTTTAGGGTCAGATTGTTTTACCATTGTTTTACCCTTTTTCTTAATTTTAGGTTCAACCTATACTTTCTTGTTACAACCATTTTTCCCTTAATTAATGACTTTGTAATTGTTTAGGGCTTATTAACCATTCTTTAGGGATTCCAACTTCATGAGGCCATAACTCCTCAACCATGAGGAACCACATGGTGTACCACCTACCATTGGAAATTGCATGATGAAAACTATCTATCCATGAATATGTTACTTGAATTTACGTTTTCCTTCACATTCAAATTCCTCAAACAACTTATGGTTCCACAACCACATGTTTGGGGCTTCTTGTAGACTTCATAAATTACACATGTCTCTTAGAATTCTTCTATGGATGACATCAATCAACTTACTGAGAATATCAACCATACAAATGACAACCAATTGTCCAACGATCTTGTCAACATCTTTGGTGCTTCCAGAATCCTCCAAGGGTTGACTCGATCACATCTCTGGGTCTTCCGGACTTCTCGAAGGGTTGAAATCAATCTCCAATGGTTGACATAAATGAAATTTTTTTTCCCAACAATGAAGATAGATATAGTTAATTATGTAGCTAGATACCTTGAATTCCAACAAGTCAAGGTTGAGAATCATCATTGAATAAAATTATTGCAACCACATGTAATACTAGTATCAAAATGGGAAGTGATTTTGATAGATTTTATGGTAGGATTACAAATGTTGTCAAGAAGACACAATTCTATGTTTATAGTAGTAGGAATTTTGACTACAAATGTGCATTTTATCATGGTAAATAATACTTATCAAGTACTGGAGATCACAAAATTATTTATCAAAGAGATAGTACAATTTTATGGAATGCCAAA
>SNQJ01S0050821.1:0-11012 GCA_010110895.2 Picea sitchensis | reverse complement strand
TATTCTGTCACTGTTTGTTCCAGATCCAGGTGGATCTGGGGAGATCGGTTCGTGTCCGCACTTACGGATTTATCCAATAACAAGCACATGACTCAAAGAAATACACCTGCACCTTGTCCTCAACAACCAAGATACACAAGAATATGGTGATAATATATAAAGTTACCACATTAAATATCATAATCCATCAATATTCATAACAAATACGTCCATGGAATAACAATTCAAATATTTGCAAGACATTAATTGGATGATAAAAGAGTATTTATATTAAAATGTAATCAACATAAGTGTATGAATGATAAACTTCTGTGTCAGCACGTTCGGAACTGAGAAACTAAATCCCTTCCAGCTAGGCCTCCACCACTTCAATCCTCCACCAAATTAAAGCTCATATAAGATATACAATGAGGTTATCCATCAAATAGGGAAGAGCTTGGGCGTTGAACAATGTGTTCAGACTTAAAAGGACAAAGGGATGCAGACTCAATATGAAGTGAATAATTTCTCCAGAGTAAATTTTCTCTCAAAGTTGAATTATTATCCTCTTTTACACAGCTTGGATATAGCCTATTTCTAGCCTTCAAATGGAACTGAAGGGCTGAGTTGGAACGTTTCATGTATATGGAAGGTCAAGGATCATGGATCCCGTGATGTGACATGGAAACCCGGCACCATTTTTTAATTTTGAGCACAAAACTCGATGTATGCGGGTTGTGATGGTGCAACCTGTGTATACGCATGTTGTATAGCTGTTAGGGAACGTATATGTGCAAAAATACAATTTTTATCTCTCGGAACTACAAAAAGGGACTTCAAATCTACATAGGGAAATGGAAAAAGGCCCTCTGAGCAGGTTTGCATATGGTGAGTAAAATCTTGTTATAACAATTTGGATAGGTTTGTCATTATATTTTCGGATCACATTCTTATTTACTCAAAGTTGCAAGAAGAGCATGAGCAACACTTGAGGATGGTGTTGTAGGTATTGAGGGAGTATCATCTTTATGCAAAGTTGAGCAAGTGTTCATTTTTTCAGTGACAAATTCATTACTTGGGTTATATCACTTCAGAGGAAGGAATAGTTGTGGACCCAATGAAAATAAAATCCATTGAGGAATGGTCGACGCCAAGAAATGTCGCAGAAGTGAGATCCTTTATGGGAATAGTCGGGCACTAAAGAAGGTTTATTGAAGGATTCTCACATATTGTGCATCCAATCATGTCCATGCAAAATAAAGGTGCACAATTTGAATGGACTCTATATTGCTCAAGGAGTTTTCAACGCTTGAAGAATTGTTAGCAAGTGCACCAATTTTTAGGATTGTTGATCCAAATGTAGACTTTGTTGTGTGAACGGATGCATGCAAGGAAGGAATCGGGGGAGTCTTGAGTCAGAATGGGCATGTGGTATGCTACGAGTCAAGGAAATTGAAAGAGCATGAAAGGATCTATGCTACACATGACTTGGAATTGGTATCCATAGTGCATGCTTTGAAGATGTGGTAGAATTATATCACAGGTAGGAGATTTAAGCTGAGAACAAACCATTGTGGTCTAAAGTGTTTTTTTGGACAACCAATTTTGAATTCTAGAAAAAGAAGGTGGTTAGAGTTCCTCGGTGAGTATGAATTTGACATAAATCATATCAGAGGAAAATAGAACAAGGTGGTTGACACACTCAATAGGAGGATGCATGAAATTTATGCTACAACCATTAGCGTGTACCAAACAAATTTGCGTGACATAATTTTGGAAGTTGCAAAATCAGATCTGCACTATATGGATACAAGTGTGACTTTACAACAAGGTATCTCGTAGCCAAAGTTTGAAAGTTATGAATTAAGAGAGGATGGGATCCTCATGTATAGATGTATATTCTACGTGTCTAATGACCAAGAGTTGAAGAACCTGATTTTGTCAGAGATGCATAAGGTTCCTTATGCTAGACATCCAGGTTACCAAAAGACCATTGTTTGGGTCAAGAAGCAATACTTTTGGCTAGGTATGAAAAAGGAAGTTTCTGATTTCATTGTGAGATGTCTTTAATGTCAGAAGGTCAAGGCTAAGAATAGACATCCAACGAGTTTGTTGCATCCTTTTCCCATTCCTAAATGGAATTAGGAAGTTGTGACTATGGATTTCACAACTAAGTTTCCTAGGTATGATAAGAAACATGATTCTATTATGGTGGTCATGGACAAGATTACTAAAGCTACCCATTTTATTCTAGTGAAGTCAGCGCACAAGGAAATCGATGTTGATGAGATATACATGCGTGAAGTTTCTAATTTGCATGGTGTTCCTAAGAAAATCGTGTCTGATTGACATTCCAAATTCACCTCAAAATTTTGGAAAGGGTTATTCAAGGGATTTGGGACAAGTCTGAATTTCATCACATCATATCACTCAGAGTCAAATGGTCAAACTGAGAGGGTAAATTGGCTGATTGAATACATGATGAGGATGTATGTGATGGATAAGCCATAGAAATGGGAAGACTCGCTTCATTTGGTAGAGTTTTCTTACAACAATGGGTATCAAGCATCTTTAAACATGAGCCCATTTGAAGCACTTTATGGTAGAAAGTGAAACACGCCAGTGAGTTGGGAAAACTCAACAGACTGCACAATAGTTGGGATATATTTTCTCTGAGAAATGGAGGAGAATATGGTAAATATCAAGTATAATTTAAAGGCTA
This sequence comes from Picea sitchensis, assembly GCA_010110895.2. Classification (NCBI taxonomy): domain Eukaryota; kingdom Viridiplantae; phylum Streptophyta; class Pinopsida; order Pinales; family Pinaceae; genus Picea; species Picea sitchensis. The sequence continues at coordinate 8,311 of SNQJ01S0050821.1, read as the reverse complement.
CCTAAGATAGGTAGAAAATCTCTACAGATAAAGGCATAACCCACAGATAATTTGGAGTGGGTGATCATGTATTTATGAAAGTGAGGGCTAGGCACAATTCCCTGAAGTTGGGAAAGTGTTATAAGTTAAGAATGTGCTATTGTGGGCCATTTGAAATCCTTGAAAGGATTGGTCCTCTTGCCTATATGATTGCATTTCCCATGTCCTTGTGTATTCATAATATTTTCCATGTTTCATTGCTTAAGAGGTATGTACTTGATGCTAATCATGTCATTTATATTTGGAATGTGATTCAGGTGGAGACACAAAATGGATTTCAAGTGCAATTTGTTTGCATACTAGATAGGAAAACCAAGTAGCTATGGAATCAAGTCATGGAGTTTGTAAAGGTCCAATGGATCTGGTACAGTCCTGAGGATGCAAAATGGGAGCATGAGGATGATTTGCAAGAAGATTATCCTCATCTTTTTTATAATGTTTAAATTTTTTTATGTACATGTGTATATGATGCACTGAGGATAGTGCATAAATAAGGGGGATGGGATTGCAATGTTCCTGATCCATAACCCTTTGTAATTATACATGTAGGATGGTGAGCCAAATGAGTACCAAGTGTAAATGTAATGTATATATATAGGCTAGTGAGTTGTTGACACATGTTTATGGTGTTGCACACATCAGAGTAAGTGCACAGATAATTGTTATAAAGAGAGGGTGTTCACATTTTGTGTGTTGCACACACTTAGGTTACTGCATGAGAATGAATGGATATGTATGGAGGTCAGAGAGCCAGTGTGATTATGAGGATGGTGATCTTGGATGCAGATAGCATAGTGCATCTATTCGTGTAAATTTAATAATGATTATTAATATAATATTTCATCACTGCGCATTGACTGACTCAACCGGAAAATAGATGGGGGGGCCTACTCCATAGAAAAAGGGAAAAGGGGGTGAGTTTTAAGTCTTGGGGAATATTTTAATAATATTTACTAGAAAATTATAACGTCATATATATATTATTTTAATCCTAAGTTCCTAAGGGTATGGAACGGGTCACCAAGTGGCTTAAATATAATTTTGAAGGTGACACGTGTCAAGTGGAAGGCATGCAATATGTATTTTTGGCCTTAGTGTGTTTTGGGGGGGATGATGATTATTATTGCATGGGAGATGATCCAGGATTTGGGGGAAAATTTTTCATGCAATAGGCTCTCATGAGCAGAGGGGGAGTTGGACTATATGGAAAATCTGATTATTACCTGATCTTCCTAGAGAAGCTTGCAGGGAGTTGTGGGATTGTAACCATGATTATATTGTCAAAGATTCGGGTTGGTAGACTATGAGCATTATCTTTGGGTGATCGATTGGATTTTGTGAAGAGGTCGTCGAACCTGGGAGCATACTCTCTAGGTGAGAGTATTGTTGGGAGTGGTTCCCTTATGCATTAGGCATTAGTCGCGTGTCTTGGATACTTCCTATCTGGCCTGTTGCTAGTAACCATGGGAAGGGAAGTGGGGAAACTGAAAGATTGTAGAGAAGAGAAGGGAAGTGGGGCAACCAAAGGACTATAGAGAAGAAAAGGGACACACTTCCTTGGGTGTGACAGGTGTGTAGATAATGAGGGATTGTGGGATAGCTATAGTAGTGGGCACCTAGGACTAGGAAATACTATTGAGTTTCAGAACATAGCTTGTTTCTAGGAACCCTTTTTACCTGGTGGAGTTGCACCCCATCTTGGGCATGACCTATTTTTGAAATTTTATGTGAAACAATTTTTATGGCTAGGAGGAACGTCTGAGACAAGGCCACAGTTGGTGACTTTCATTTAAGATAAGTGTTCATAATTTACTTGTCTTGGTTATTGTATGTATTTTTGTCTATGTTTGAGATAGGTTAAATTCTTGTATGTGTTGCATACAAGTATTTGATGTTATTCTATTATTTGTTGCTTGCTCATGTAAGTATGGTGCTTATAGCCTGTATTTGTAGTGTTGCATAGAAATGACCAATGTGGTTAGTCTTGTTAAGTTATCCTTGTGATTTTGGTTATGAGTCATCAAGGAAAGGATTGAGTGGCTGGGTGTGCATGATTGTAGACTCTGTGCATCAAGAGGTTGGAATTTATGTTTGTGTTTAAGGAAATAAACCCCAGACACAGTGAAATCAAAAGTGGCACCTGACGTCTAGATGGATGTGCATGCAGTTATTCCATATGATCATTATGCTAGTGCATGAATTTAGTGATTTACTTCCATTTATTAATGCTGAGTTAAAAAGAGAATGTTTCTTCCATGGCTACAAGTTGTGTGGCACGACTCAAGTTCAAGCTGAGCATGTTACTTCAAGAGATACCATGTGGATTGTGTTTAAAATAGATTTTGCAAAGTGTACTTCTAGAGTAACATTGGTCTATGATATGATGGGAATTTTATATTTTAGGTTGACTTAGTGCTCTTGAAGTTGAGGTTGTGTGGCGTGGCCCAGTCTAGGGTGACTGGTTATGTTACAAATTGGTATCAGGGATTTGTCAGAGTATTTTATGGAGTATCATGGCCCAACCTAGGTGGTTGGGGAGGTTAAAATTGTCACTATCTTGTTGAGAGACTAATGGCCATAGATGAATAATGATGTCACCTTATTGTGCACCCCTTAACTAAACCTCGTGAGTGAAAAAATAGACAACCTACCCTTACAAAGATGTGCAACTTCTAGGTAAAAGTGTCATGATGTTTCAACCTGGAACATAGAGAAATGGGTGCTAGCAAGTGGAAGCATGAATGTTGTTCCTCCTCTTTTGGTGATATCATGTAAAATTTCATACAACCCTGTTACCCATGCGTAGATTTATGGAAAATCATATTCCTTATGCATGTAGAGACTAAAAAAAATGTATCAAATTGTTCCATAATTATAAATTGAAGGATATCATTAATCATATAACATATTATAATACTTTGAATCAATCTGGAGTCCATAAAATATTGACGCAAACCCACATCAATATACACATGTGGATTATTTGTCACAGTAGGAAAACCATCTGTAGCATCTTAAAACTAATGCCTCTAAATTATATGTATACATTCATTTCAATGTATCATATCCATATGTATCAATAACATCGATTATGCCATGTCCATGTACATTTTATCCATCCATTTTATCATATAAAAATTTAAATAAAACTCATTCAAAATTACCACTACCTCAATTAAAACTAATCAAAATAGTCAAACAATGTGAGTTTTAATATCATAAAACATGGAAATAAACTAGGTCATTTTTTAAACAAAATGCCCTCAAATAATAAGGTCCAAGTTGTCAAACTAGTCAAAACAAATTTGTCCCAAAGTTTTAAAATAAATAAGAAAATTCTTGCCGCATCTCAATCACATCCTCCAAAGTAGCTGAGAAAGGAATATAAATATCCCTTTGGAACTTTACATGGTATACCAAATGATGTTGAATATGTGGAGTGAACCAGTCCAAAATGTTGATTGGTTCAGTCGTCAAGGCCCGCTAATCTGACATATGCAAATGACTTAAATTAATAACATGAGAAGGGTATGAAATATAATGATGCAAAATAGATACATGAAAAACATCATGCATATGATCTAATGATGAAGGCAATGCAAGACAATATGCAACTGATCCTTTTTTTTTCTATAATTTTAAATGGCCCCACATACCATGGTGCCAACTTATCTCCTTTGCTAAATTTAATGGATTTTTTTTTTCAACTTACAAAAATACATTATCCCAAACTTTGTAACTTCTATTGAATATATGCATATTTTCATAACTCTTATGTCCGTCTTGTGCTTCTTTTAATCTTCCTCTTACCATCTTAATTTGTTCTTCCATTTCTTGTATTATTTATGATCAAACTAGAGACCTATCCTCTATCCTATCACAACTAAGAGGTGTCCTACATAGTCTAGTGTACAAAACTTCAAATAGTGCCATCATAATCGAGATTTGATAACTATTGTTATATACAAATTCTACAAGAGATACAAATTATTCCCTTCGTCTCTTTCGGTCCATTATATACACACACAATATATATTCTAATATCTAATTGATTCTTTCAGTATATCCATTGGTTTTTAGATGGTACTCTATAATAAAATTGAGTTTCATCCTCAATGCCTCTAGATAACTTGTCCAAAATATCTCTATAAATATTGACCCTCTATCCGAGATTATCTTCTTTGGCATTCCATAAAATTGTACTATCTCTTTGATAAATAATTTTGTGATCTCCAGTACTTGATAAGTATTATTTACCATGATAAAATGCACATTTGTAGTCAAAATTCCTACTACTATAAACATAGAATTGTGTCTTCTTGACAACATTTGTAATCCTACCATAAAATCTATCAAAATCACTTCCCATTTTGATACTAGTATTACATGTGGTTGCAATAATTTTATTCAATGATGATTCTCAACCTTGACTTGTTGGAATTCAAGGTATCTAGCTACATAATTAACTATATCTATCTTCATTGTTGGGAAAAAAAATTTCATTTATGTCAACCATTGGAGATTGATTTCAACCCTTCGAGAAGTCCGGAAGACCCAGAGATGTGATCGAGTCAACCCTTGGAGGATTCTGGAAGCACCAAAGATGTTGACAAGATCGTTGGACAATTGGTTGTCATTTGTATGGTTGATATTCTCAGTAAGTTGATTGATGTCATCCATAGAAGAATTCTAAGAGACATGTGTAATTTATGAAGTCTACAAGAAGCCCCAAACATGTGGTTGTGGAACCATAAGTTGTTTGAGGAATTTGAATGTGAAGGAAAACGTAAATTCAAGTAACATATTCATGGATAGATAGTTTTCATCATGCAATTTCCAATGGTAGGTGGTACACCATGTGGTTCCTCATGGTTGAGGAGTTATGGCCTCATGAAGTTGGAATCCCTAAAGAATGGTTAATAAGCCCTAAACAATTACAAAGTCATTAATTAAGGGAAAAATGGTTGTAACAAGAAAGTATAGGTTGAACCTAAAATTAAGAAAAAGGGTAAAACAATGGTAAAACAATCTGACCCTAAAATTAGGGGAAAAGGTAAAACAATTATGACTCTAAAATTAGGAAAAAGAGTAAAATTGTTATTACCCTAAAATTAGGAAAAAGGGTAAAACAATTGTAACAAGAAATTAATTAAGGGTAAAGTTTTTACAACAAGAAATTAATTAAGGGTAAAGTGGTTACAATAAGAAAATAATTAAGGGCAAAGTGGTTGAAAATCAGTTACATGGAAGAGTATAAATACACATCAAGAGTCTCTCATTCTTATATACAATTTCATTGAATATCTATCTAGTGAACACTTGATCTATTGGAAAATATGAGGTAACAAGGATGAGCTAAAGTAAATGGGATGTTTGTTCTAGGTTGCAGAAAGGTATGATGATACATCAAGGTTGCTACAGGATTAAAGGTATGTCTATATGCATGTTTTGAAGGTTATATATTGGTGATTTTATGGTACATGCTGAGGTATATTTTGGTGATGTTATGGTGCATGGTTTATGGGATATATTTTGGTATATGGTTGAGGAATATCATGAGTGATATGGAACATGTTTGAGGTACATATATTATGGATGTTGGCACATGTTTGGTACATGGTTTAGATGCAAATCTTGATGAGGTTAATTGGTACATGTTTGGTGATGTTAATACATGATGAGACATATATTGGTGATGTTATGGTTAATGGTTTGTTTCAAGGTTTGGCTCACGGTTGAGGCTCATATCTTGATGATGATATGATGCATTATTAGAGGTACTTGTGGGTGGTCGTGGTGCATGTTTGGTACATGACTAGAGGAAGGTTGTGGTGATGTTGGGAATATGGTTTGAGATATGCTCTTGGTGATCGTGGCATGAGTTGCATGTAGTTGTGAGTGGATCTGGTTGATGATGAAAAAATGGCAGTGATATTAAAGGTGATAGGTTGATGGTTTAGTATCAGTGGCAGTGACAGGTTGACAATGGCAGTGATTGTGGTAGTGACAAGTTGTTATACATTTATATTTTAGGGTGACATGATGGGGAAAGGAAAGGGGGTTGTATCGTCCTTTCTATTCGTGATGGAGAACTTAAGAAGTTGGATCTTCCTTTATGTTGGAGCTTGTAAACTAGGGGGTTGGAGCCTCCTTCCAATTGTAGTTGGTAAATCAGGGAGTTGTAGCTTCCTTTAGGTTGGATCCTGTAAATAGTGGGTTGGAGCCTCCTTCCAGTTGGATTTGGAGAATTGGGAAGTTGGTGATTCCTATGAATGTTATATTGACATATAAGAAAATAATTCCATGGTTTTCTCCAATTTGGGATTCCATAAATTTTGGTGTACTGTGTTTCTATGATTGTTTACTATGCATTTTTTATTTATACTATTGATATGTTGGATGCTAATGACAAATTTTTGAACACTACCAGTAAAGTTAAAGATGATATATTGTGTATAAAAGTGATGAATTTATCATACTGATTCACCCCCCCTCTTAGTATTCCAACAATTGGTATCAGAGCAGGTCCTTCAAGAAAACAGTGTAACCACTGGAAGGTAGATCATGGATTACACTAAGATTGGGGTACCACAGTTCAATTGTTAGAGTGGTATGAAGTATGAGATATGGAACACAAAAATGAAAACATCCTTACATGCACATGGATATGATGTTTGGAAATTAGTTGTTACAAGATACAATGCTTCAAAGAAACCAAAGACTACAACCAAGAAGGAATTGAAAAATAACAAAAAAATAACAATGGATTTCATCCGAGAAGGATTTTGTGATTCAACAAAAGACAAAGTGGGAAAATTTTCATTAGAAAAAGAGATTTGGAATAATATACATAAAATCCACTCTAAGGGATATCATATTATCACAAATCCAGAGCATACAAATCATAATAAATAAGATGAAGGAAAAGAACGAGAAGAAAAATGCTCATCATGTCAAACAAATTCAGAAGAAGAATATTATGAAGAAGGCATGGTAGATCTTGAAGTAGAATTAATTAGTGAATTAGATGAACTGAAGAAATAAAGAGAGGAAAACAAGTCTCTCAGGGAAGAATTGATCAAGATAAAGGGAAGTTTTCAAATCCCTGAAGAAGTCCAACATATGATTGTGAACCTAGAAGTCTAAATAGAAGAAGTGAAAAGGATTGAAGAAACATACAAAAGTCAGATAGAAAAGAAGTAATGTTTGGAATCCGAAATAGTAGCACAAAGAAAGGAAATAGAGACAAGAGAGAATATTATGATAGATCATCTCAAGGAAATATTTGAGGATTTAAACTAGCTTGAAGTACAATATAGTCAACAATAAAGAAGACTCGAAGACGAAATCATCTCCTTGAAGAAGCCAAGAGAATGGAACAAGTCGTGAATATTCAGATGATAAAGAAATAAGAAGATGATGAGAAGCTTGAAGAAGAAGTTTTCACATTGAGAGTTAAATTTTTCAATCTTAGCAAGAATGTTGAAGAGAGAGAAATATCCAGTCGTCCAGTAGAGAAATTTGAAGAGAAATGTTCTGAGTTGTTGGAAACAAAGAATGAAGAAAAGGATAAGAATTATGCAGAAGTACTCAAAGGAAGGGATTATGGTCAATAAGAGTCAAAGAGGAATGAAAACAAAAGAGATACATTTCCAGGAATTCAGAAGGACTACATCACAAAGAAGATCATTCACTCCCAGGTATCAAAGTTTCTTTTATGGTTATTGTTTTACTTGTGCTAACTTTGGACATAAAGTTGTAGAATGCAGAGCATATGGTAGAAATTTTCAAGCAAGGAATGATTATGTGGCTCCCCATAATATTGAATGTTACAAATGCCACAATTATGGCCACATAGCTTCGAATTGTAGAATCATGTTAGAGCCCTCCATGAAGGAAAATGTTGATATTAGATACAAGAAGTTTTGGAGAATAAAAGAGTGACAAGAAGAGAAGATGACTAAATAACATGTCCCGGAAATCGCAGGATTTGAAGTAGTACGTGAAAGAAAAGAAAATTAAGTAAAAGAAGAATAACTCTCAAATATTGTATTGTCATAATCCATGGAGCAGGTAAATGAAGAACAAGTTTCAGATATCGCACTGTCGGGATATGTAGTAGTTGAAGGTCATGATGAATCTATAGGAAGGAAGGAAGATGTCAAAATATAGGAAGAGGATGGAAAGGAATATGTCAGAGTTCAGAAAGATGAGGAATCTATAAACAAAGAAGAAGATTACTCTTCACTAGGGTGGATTCCTCCACTTCTCT
>SNQJ01S0050820.1:46503-74257 GCA_010110895.2 Picea sitchensis | reverse complement strand
AGTATGTAGAAGAGCAAAATGTAGGGTCTCTAAACCCCTACAACACCACCTGACAAGGCATACAAAAAATGATCACCAGAGAGACTCTAATCTCTCTGCACTACATTGTGTTGCGAGTAACACATCACCCCGCGCACTATGCGCCTCAGCAGAGAATTGAGATTCTCTGGTACTCCCATAGTGTGCCTTTGCATATTTAAAGGCACTTCTCCCCTCCACAGAAGAAGAATGCCCATCGTAAGGCCTTGGAGGTTTCTTTCAACCTCCCGGAGACCTATCACTAGTACTACCGAATCTGCTGCAACCAGGACACCCCCGTGACGTCTTGGTATCGGTATATCGGCCAGGTGCACTGCTCCCTTGTCTGCATGTTGAAAATAATACATCTGTTAAAATCTCTTCTACATATCCAAAAAAATATATATACATCAAAAACTTTAAAAGAAAAAACTAGACAAGGTATGGTTCAGTCTCTTACCTGACACATCCCAGTCTTCCCCCGTAGGTAAAATCAAATCCATGCTCCCACGGAAGTCTACCTCAGCATATGGGAAGTCCTCTATCCATAGATACTGTCATCTCATCCAGGCAAAGAAATCTCCAGTGAAATGGAACTCTGACTCCACTACCATCCTCAGAGACAGACTGGTCCACCTCTCCATTCTTGGTTCATCCACTGGTCGTACCACCAGTGCTATCTGAGGCTGCATCTGGCGGATGCGCTCTAGAAAAAATGAGACCAGAAATGAGCCATAACCAAACTGCTTCTGTCCTGTCCTACACCGTGAAATCTGTTCCTTCACATTTCGAAGGAACCCTGCACTCCAGTTGAACAGTGTTGGCTCCAAACATTGACACCATACGCCACCAACAATCGTGATGCCACATGCGCGCTAGTACTTCCCGTCACACTTGTGATAGGAAAAAGTATGGACTGGAGGGGTAGCTCTTGGATATCCTTGATAGGGATTCTACCCCCTACTAGTCTTGCTCCTGGGATACAGTGGCGAGCTAGATACACGTCCACTTGTTCAGGTAGCGCCCTCTGCCCGGAAAAATATATGGGGACCCCTCTTTTCGAGAGGCCAGTCAAAAAATACACGTCTTCTAACTCAATGGTTAAAAGCAGTGTGCCAATCCAGAATCCTTGTTCTGTAACATCCCATAGGCTGATCATATGCTCAAGCAATAAAACCTCTTTCTTCATTTTTTGCAACTTGAAGAATTTGAGTAAGCCACAAGCTCACAATGCGGCCCGTGTGCGGGGACTCCGCAAGGCAGCTAAGTCATCCATCTCATGTTATCTTTCTTTCCACTCGATCATGGTCGCCAAAATCACCTACAAAACAAAAGAATAAAGAAATTCATTATTTCCACGTTTTGGCAATTTCGACAATTTTTAAAAGCAAATTAAAAGATGAAATATAAATGCCCACATCATTTAAGGTGACCACACCCTCTTTTATAATCACCACACCCTCTCTTAGACATTTAACATCCATCATATAACAATGAAACATTTTTAAATACAAATGATTTCTTTATGGCTGCGTGGGCATACGTGGGGATTTTCTCATGGATTCCTTACCAAAAATGACCCATCCCATTAACTATTGAGGCATTGGCATCTTATCCATCCTTGTCTAAAACATTTTTGTAAAAAGAATCCCCTTTTTTTCACCATTTTTCAAAGAGGCCAATTTTGATCTTTTTGGGGCAATTTAGGGCTTTGTATTTTAAATTAAATGATGCTATGAAAATGAATACTAAACCATGTAATTTAAATAAGAAGAAATGAAGATCTACCTGGTCCGAACGGAAAGAAAAATGGTCAACCGTAGCTCCGGTAGCAAACAAAACAAGATCCACTTCAAAATGAGAATCTCCACTACTCCAAAATCCTTGTGCAAAATGAAATGGTAAATGGAATTTTCATTGTATCGCTATTTATACATTTCCATTTTTTATAAGGTATGGTCATTTATGGGTTTCTCTAACAATATGATGGCTTCACTAAACCCCTGGTTTGTAGTTTTGGCATCGCAGGTTTCCTGGCAGTCCTGATGGATTATTTACCTTGTCGCACTTATGAGCATAGTCTTAGTTCGTTCTCGAGCTCGATAATATGAGAACGTAGCCGGGTAAACTTTTATCTCTTTTTCGGACTCGTACAGACACACAAACACATGAAAAAGGAACCCCCCTGGAGTCTCCTTTAAACCCTTTTCAGACTCTCTAAATATGAAAAGATTGTCGAGTGACCTTGCTTCCTTTCACACTCGTTAAAAGGTCAGAAAGGGTGTCTTTCGAGCGATAGTTTATCTCTTTTTTGGTCTCGATAGACTACTGTACGAAAAAGGAACTGAGAGAGTTCTCTTTTAAGTTTTTTTCCAAACTCTATAATCCTGAAAAACCTTCGAGTTTTTTGTCTTTGGACTCGTTAAAACACACATCGATAGGCCCATATGGGATCGAACCCTTACTTCTTCCAGTTCGTTAAACAAAGGAAGAGGAGCTTACCAAAGGTGAGTTATATCGAGCATGTGTTATCCTCCTCGATCTCATTAAATAAAAAAGAGTTACTTGTCTATCTGGATGGGGGAAAGAATTGAAAGGAGCAAGCCAAGCAGTCTCTTGAGAACATTATCCAGCAATTATTAGAGTCGCCCTTGAACACGACACTTTGTCATTTGCACGCATCATAATCTGCTGAACCTCTGCACTGAGCCAATCCTTTGAGTTCCTTTCACTCCTTTGGGTCACCCGACGCAAGTCACAACATCCACTGCATAGTTTTGGTCCATGTCATGTTTTGCTGTTGTGCCTCAGTGTTCAAGGGAAGTATCCACCTCGAAAGTCAGCCATCCCAAATATCTTGCCTCAAAACCCGTGTCAGTCCATGTTCTTTTGATCTACCAATTACATCTCTATATCCATTTCATGTCGTTGATGGGGGATACATCAAGTCCCTCCCTCGACGAGTCTATTCCTATCAATTTCAACACATTATCCAGGAATCGGGCTTAGAAACCAGTTAGTACTTTGGGACCTGCATGCCTCAATGGCAGGCCTCCTCACATTCGACAACAGGTTTGCATCATTGACCTCTGATCAGATGATTCCACGGATGTTCGACATCAGCTCATCTATTCACGTTCGCTGGAATGTACTAAGGTACCTTTGGAATCATTGACATTAATGGTGATCTCCCTTTCACTTGTTAATGCTTCACACCATTGACCCGTAATCAAGTGGTTTCTTCCATGTTCGACATCAGGACATATACTCACATGGTTAGAATCGTACCACATTGGGATCAATAAGAAGACCCTGGGTTGAGTAATCACTTTGATATATTCTTTTCCCAGGTTGCGAAGGAGTTCTATTGGACAAATGACACATACACTGTTACATAGATCCACTTTGTATTGGTCGTGGCTATGTTTTGTCATCTCGTAGATCCACTGTGTATTCTTCGTGGCTACGATCAATCCAAGTCATTAGAGTATAGATCCACATTGTATCTTCGGTGGCTATACCTTCTTATCAATACAATTATGGATCTGCAATGTATTTTATGGCGGCCATATCTTGCAAGTCTTGATCACCCAAGCATAGGTATGCCTGCCTTGGGTCTTGAAATATGTCTTGATATTTGTTGGATGTTTGTGTGCAGCTTCCGTCAGGTTCTCCAAGTCTATACTCTTGCTTGAACGTCTACAAAGCATTTCAGTTATCAGTTCACATCTTCTAACTTCATACTTTGGGGGACAATCTGTTACACCTCAATATTGCTCACTTCGATAAGTGTCATAAGTGTTGCATGATCCTCTCAACTGTCGTAAGTGTTGCATGTTCCTTACAACTTTTGCAAGTGTCGCAAGTTGTTCACAAGTGTCACAAATGTCGTTCAAGTATACTTCTACAATGACGACACTAATGAAGCAATTAAGATATCTCATACACTTGATTTGAAGGAGGAAAATGATTGACTGAAGTCAAGGAACTTTTATCACCGGAGAAGAGCTCTTAAGAAAAGGTTTTGAAGGTGAGCGCTCCTCTAGATCAGCCTTAGGAGCGGTGGCGCTCCCCTATAAGGTCTCAGGGAGCGTTATAATGCTTTTCTACCCCTCAAAAGGAGCACTATCCATCTTTGGAGTGCTGGTGCCCCCCTCAAGCTTCCTAGGGAGTGTTATAGCGCTCTGATGCCCCTTTTGAGGGAGCACTATCTAATCTAAGGAAGTAGTTGGCCCGTTGAGGAGAATAAGGGGAGGATATCTCAAGTTTAGAAGGCAGTTGCATTAGAATTCTTGGTTCCATCATAAGATCCCTGATCCAAGGAGGGAATCCCTCAACTTGTTCTAAAGATAAATCAAGAGGTTAAGCTCCTCTTAACCTATATAAGCAGGCTCTATGGTGGTGAAAAAGGAGAGAAGAATTGCTAGTATAAAACCTATGATCTCATAGGAAACACACAGTCAGGCAAAGGAGAAGTGATCAGTGAAGCTGCTATCATCCAGGTTGCATATCTTTCGAGCAAGGGTTAGAGAAATGGGACTTGACGAAGCTGTTGCATTCGCATCTATGATTGTAAGTACTGCTGTCGTTATTCTCATTAATATGACACGCTTGGCCTGTTTCTTTCTAGTTCGTGTCTAATTTTACATGAACTTATCATTGATAGATAGATCTGTTTTCAAGATAATATCAATAGAGTAGGAAGTGGTCGTACTTTGTTTGTCTACAGGACTCAGCGAGGAGCGAGAGTTTGGAGCTCGATTTGGAGCGTGCAGGGACAAACATCGATAAAAAGGTACTGTTGTTCTCCTTCCTTCTCATGTGTTAGTTTGTATAGATTTGAAAGAAAGTCAGTGTCCACATTAAAAATATTCTATCTTAGAGTAGGGTCTAGCTCTTTGAGGCAATCTACCTGTCCGCAGGGAGATTTTCCTACAACACCCTCCACAACTGCCTATAGAGTTTTTTGGTTGGAATTTCATCATGTTGAATATCTTATGACAGAAAAATGATATTAGCATTTAGCATTTCAGAGTTCTATAACAGTAAATATGAAAGTTGGGGATTGAATAATGATTTCTATTTGGTTGGATATGGAAGGCTATGACTACAGACATCTATTCTTGTATCGCTAACCAGCTAACCAACAATCATCAACAAGCCTACCGATTCTAATTCCATCTCGTTTCATTTCTTCTCCCATATTTTTTTCTTTCGACAAGCTTAGGTTAATCAACGAGCAAGCAAGAAGCACGTAAGTAAAAGCACATAAGTAAATTCATCCCCGGTTCTTCCTTACCCCAACCTGCAACAAGCCGCCGTGTTCTCCCAACCTCGGATGATATTGAGTAGCCAACCCTCGCTCGGTTAATGTACTAGCCTTCCCTCAGTTCCTTTCCAAGCAGTCAACGACATCTTGCCTATCCTATGTAAACTTAGTGAAAAGGAAATATTAAGTAATAATTGGACCATGTAAAGAAGAGATATGGGAACAGGTTTGCAACCTCGTATAGGTTTGCATGGTTGTAGGTGGCAGCAAGTTTGCATGGTTGTAGGTGGAAAAAAGAGATCAACTTATATCAAATGGATATGGACTATTCATTGCAACAAAAACCAAACATTTAACATTAAAAATTTAATGTTAAGAAGTAATGCTAGATTAATTTCTAGCATTATTTTGTTGGGAAAAATAATCATGTAAATGTATACTTTAAACAAAGTAAACTTAACATATCTTAAGCATGTGCCTCGGAAAGACGCCAAACAAGAGAATGAAATAAAAACTTAAGTTAAACAACTTGAATCAAGTTGTATGAAAATTTCAAAAACTTTGTTTAAAAAGATTAAAATTCATTGGTTTTCGTGCCAGCTTAATAGCCAAAATAAATAAATAAATCGATTAGAAATAGTCCTTAAGCGCCTGAAGGGAAGGAACTAATAAAGGCTCCCAAAAAAGTTTAGCTGAATTACAAAAAAGTAATTTGTCTCTTTGTGTGTAGTAAATAAAGTTGCAAGTAAATCTCCCACTCATTACATAAAAGGTAAGCATTCCATGAAAACTCCTCTCAGATAGTCACCGTCACAAAGTATTTTGAAACAACTGGACAACAAATTTTACAACTCTTTAAATATGGTAACATCCGGGTGCATAGTCGTGCCCACTAATTCATTTACTAAGGGAATTAATTTCATGATCTATAATTTAGTATTTCCATCTAGCGGACGTACATATGCAACTGTTAACCGTTAAGCAGGCTTCTAATTGTGAGGGTTCGAACTCCGGGATGCCCAAAGAAACTTGCGTTAGTGAAACTCAAGTTGTAAATGATCAAGTTGGGGTTGAATCCATGGAGTTGGATGACAAGCAACTTCCCATTGAAACAAGCTCGTCGTTGTCAACAATTATTTGAAAATGATGGAAACAAGCTTTCCATGGTCAACACACTACTGAAAATATTGCAACATTATGGACAACGAAATTTCTCTGATCATCTCATTGACTTAGCTATACATTTGTTTGAGTCACTGCATAGAAACCTTTTCTGAAATTGAAATTTGAAACCCCATCTACCAAACCAAGAGTTCTCATAGGCTACATAGTGCAACGATAGAAACAAGCTTTCATTCTCTGATACAAGGAAACAATGGAACAAAGCTCCCCATGCTGAAAATCTTACAACATTATGAACAACCACATTCCATGAATTGCCTCAATGGATTTTTTGTACATTTTTTGGGTCACTCCATAGAAATCGTATTGGAACTTGAAACCCCATCTCCCAAACCAAGAATCCCCATAGGCCATGTTAGCACATAAGATGTCTAAGGGTCAATTTTTTTTATATTTGTATTGTTTTGAGTCATAAGGTCTTTAAGTTTTAGATTTTGGGTTATATTGTTGGGATTTGGTGACAACAAATTACCAAGAACAGATTTGGATCTTATTATTCTGCGTTGGTTACAACCAAATAGATCAAGTTAGAATATGGATAGGGATTGCATTTATTAATCAGTTTCTTGGGTGAATGTATAAATTCATGTAAGCTCGTAGAGACAAAAACGACTGAGTGTGAGTGAGCTGATGTAATCTCCATGATATGAATAATAAGAAAACCGATGCCTATGCTTGGTGGACGTAACCCAACGTTGGGTGAACCACTTGAAATCCCTGTGTTTCTTATCTGTGTTTGCTTATTTGCTTGTATCTTGTTCTATATTTGTTTCTGTTGCAGTACAACAAGTGGTATCAGAGCTAGTTGTGCATGTGAGTTGTGTCCATGGGTGAGATCTATCACTGAAGAAACTCTTTTCATGGGCCGAGAATGAAGTTTTTATTTTGCATGGTCATGGGTGATCTCTGTTGGAGGGAGAAACAATTGCTGGTAAACTTTTTCCGATAAGGATTCACCATTGCACAAGAGCGACCTTTTTTGTCCGTTCGCGAATTAATTCTCCCTTTCAATAATCCAAGGAGTGGTGGATGCGTAAGTTTTTTTGGGGAAGCGTGAGTTTTTTTTTTTGGAGCGTTGAAATTCAAAGCTAGTGCTCCCCAACCCTTTGAAAGGAGTGTTGATCTCCCAAGTAAAATATTCACATGGTTTATTTTTGAAAAGTTAAGGTATGGTGAATTTTTTTGGGTTTTTTCAAAACTGAATTTCTTTTTTAAAAGGTGAAAGTCAAGTCACGTGGAGGATGAATGAAGTAAATGTAGAGGGACGACTGTGAATTAAAGTAAAGTGAATTTTTATTGAAAAATATTATTATATTTGGAATTTAATATAATATTTAAAGGAATACCTTTTATGAGAGGTGTATCTCACGTGGATGATTAGGTATGAAGTGGATATAAAAGGTTCTATGAAATATAAATTTTTATTATTTAAATTTTTTGGGTTATTACTTAACCTTTTTTTATTAAGGATACTCATTTAACCTTATTTATAATTTTCTCCACATTTAAAAGGATTTTATAAGCAGTGGATATTAGGAGCTTTTTGCACTAATGGCTAAGATGCAGAGTTCAAAGTTTGAAGTTGAAAAGTTCAGCGGTAAAAACAACTTTGAGCTCTGGAAGCTCAAGATGCGGGATTTACTGGTGCAACAAGGGTTGCAAAAAGCATTGGCAGGCATGTCAAAGAAACCAACAACTATGATAGAATGGGAATGGGAATATCTGGATGTGAAAGCTCTTAGTACCATTCGTTTATGTATGGCGGATGAGGTTTTGTTTAATATCATAGGAGAGGATACAACATCAGACTTATGGAGCAAGTTGGAAAGTATATATATGACAAAGTCCTTGGCGAGAAAAATCTACTTGAAGATACAATTGTACAGTTTGCGGATGAAAGAAGGTACAAAAATTCTTGACCATATAAATACCTTCAATACCCTTATAGTTCAATTGACTAGTATGGAAGTTAAATTCAAAGATGAAGATAAGACTATTACACTATTGTGTTCGTTGCCTGAATCTTGGGATAATATAGTCACCTCTATTATCTTTAGCTCAACAGAAGTTTTAGATTATGAATCTATTGTGGGAGCTTTGTTGGCTGAGGAGATGAGGAGAAAATCTAGTAAAGAAACCTCAACTTTAGAGGCGATGCTGGTTAGAGGTCGAACTAAAGAGCAGAATGAGAGAAGTTTTTCTCAATCTAAGTCAAGACACAGAAAGGATAAAGAAAAATGTTGGTACTATGGAAAAACAAGTCATCTCAAGAAAGATTGTTGGAAAAGAAAGGAATCCGAGGAAAACTCTACAAAGGAAGAAAATTTGGCTGTAACAAATTCAGGTATGACTGATCAAGTTTTATACGTTTCTAGTAATTTACAATATCAAGAAGAATGACAGTTAGATTCAGGTGCCTCCCACCACATGTAGTATTTATGGGAAACAGTGTTCCCTGTAAAACTGTTGGGGTTGGCAGTATTAGAATCAGGATGTTCGATGGTATTGTCAGGGAATTAATGGATGTTAGATATGTACCTAATCTTAAATCAAATTTGATTTCATTGAGAGTGTTGGATTCTTGTGGATATAAGTATACAAGTGAAGGTGGAGCACTTACAGTGTTCAAAGGTAATTTAGTAATGATGAAGGCAACAAAGGTTGATAACCTTTATAAGCTAGAAGGGAGTACTGAAGTGGCATCTGAAGTGACAGATGTATCTTCTTGTTTATGACAGAAGCATCAAGGTCATAAGAGTAAGAAATAATTGCAGGTACTTGTAAGTGGTAAATCATTGCTGGACTTAAAATCTTTGTTTCTGAATTCCTGCTTGTTTTATATCTCTGCAAGTTATGATTGTGGTATAAAGGGATGTTGTGTGTGGGATCCTACTTCTCACAAGGTTATCATTGACAAAGATATAGTATGTATGGAACAACCAAAATGGTTGATTCAAGATTGCAACGGTAAATTTGTTTGTGTGCTAGATATTTCATTGTATGGCCTATTGGTACCTAGGAAAATATACAAGAGGTTTGAATCCTTCATAGTGAGTCAGAATTTTTCAAAGGGTAGGAATGCCTATACAGTTTATAGTACATTCATAGTCTTGATGTTATTTTCTGATGATATTCTCGATGCAAGTCGAAGCATGGATACAATCAGTAAGAAAATGACTCAGGGGGATAGGAAAATTCAGATGAGGGATCAAGGAGCAGCAAAAACAATTATGGGCATAGAAGTACACAGAGATGGTAATGGTAAGTTGTGGTTGGAGTTCAGTATGAACATTGTAAAACCAATTTTTATCCCTCTTTCTTTCCATTATATGTTTTCTTCAAGCATAGGGCCTATCTATAAAGAAGAAAAGGTTATGTCTCGTGTAAGTTCAATATGAGGTCTGTTGTGTGTGATGAAATGATTAATACCAGATGTTTCACATGCTAATGATGTTGTTAGATACGTGAAAAATTCAGGTGCTGCAGTGAAATGGGTGCTTCAGCATTTGAGAAGCACAAATGTCACCTATAATCGTTACATTGAGATGGTCTGTGATAACCGTAATGTATATTTTACATGTGTCTTGGACAGGGATGATTTTAAGGATGGAAATTTATTTTAAAATGTAGAAAAATTGCCGAATCTTGTTAATCCTTCATATGTCAACTATAAATATTTGGTTATATTTTTGTAGAAATATTCAAATTTCTAATTAATTTATATAGTTTTTATAAAATTTTGGCGATTTTTAAGGTAAAATAATTTTATCCTATAGAAGTTGGGCGAATCATTTTTAAAACAACGAATCTCATTTTTGGAAAAACCATGGAAAATTAGCCCATGAGCGAAATTTAGCCACTAAAATCATCCATGGTCTTGGATAGAAGGATATCTATCACAAAATATGTCTCACAACACAGTTTTGGAAGACATGTCAGAGGTGGAGTGACCCCTCAGGAAATCCAAACTCATGCAAGTCACATAGGTGAGATCATGAAATCCATTTTATTAGATAAATTGCAGTGGTGCTTGGCTTCTCTTGGCTTGCAGGAAAAGTGGTGAACAAAAGGAAGGAGCAAGGTATTATGTTAATTGTTGTTAAGGTGGATATTGTTGGGATTTGGTGACAATGAATTACCAAGAACAGATTTGGATCCTATTATTCTGCGTTGGTTACAACCAAATAGACCAAGTTAGAATATGGATAAGGATTGCATTTATTAATCAGTTTCTTGTGTGAATGTATAAATTCATGTAAGCCCGTAGAGGGAAAAATGATTAAGTGTGAGTGAGCTAATGTAATCTCCATGATCTAAATAATAAGACAACTGATGCCTATGCTTGGTGGACGTAGCACAACATTTGGGTGAACCACGTGAAATCCCTATGTTCCTTATATGTGTGATTGTTAATTATCATTGTGAATTGTGTTTTCCGCATTTGCAATTCTAACATATATCTCATGTCATAACTCAAATTTTGAGTTTTCCATAAGCATAGTCTTGTTTTTAGTCTTGGCTTAGTGCCTTGGTGTCATGCTATCTTTTATCATGACGAGGAAGCTAAGGAGAAAATGGTAAAGGGTTCTTATGATGTTTTGGTTATTTAAGATGCATTGTAATGGAATATGAGGTTAAAATGGTTAAACATAAAAATATTATCTTTACTCTCTAATTGTAACAGGGTTTTCCTGATGTATGTACCAAACTCAAGAAACTTTAATGGTGAAAAATCAACCTTTTTCCTACTTTCATCTTTGTTCTATCTCACTTTGATATTATTCTTTGGTGAAGGATTCATTATGATGCTTGTTTATTTATTGCAGTAAATAATTTATTGTGGTATTTTATGCAAGTTGGTCAAAGTAATTTTCTCTTTGGATTAAGAAGTTCTTTTTCAAATGCGTTTTCTTCCATATGTGTTCCATAAATACCTGATGTAAATTGATACATATATTTCACTTTTCTTTCTAAGTCTTCCATGTTTCATTTATCTCTTAAACCCTGATTTGAAGATATTCAAAGCCTTGCTTGCTGGTGTGTATTTCATGGAAGGTTTTTTGATTGAAATCCTACAATGAGTTTTACATCCATTTTCCACACTCTTTAAAACATTATTATTCACATTTTGATGGGTATTAGGCTTACATCTACAACAGTCTAGGCGTGACTTTTAGTGCTAACAGGTGATAGAGTGAAATGACCTCAATTCCATCAATATTTTCTTCACAACATCTTCAATGCTAAGTTTCCTGTGTTCACCAATCAAATGTTATTTCAGTGTCTAGTTTTGATTATGAAAATTCACCCAACTCCAAGAAATGTCAACAAGAGCATGAAATTGAATCTCTGGCATATAGAAGAACAAATATCTATGCAACTACTTGTAAATTAGGTAGAATGGATCATGAATTAACATGAATTATTAGAATATGTGGCTCTCAGCATGGCACAAATCTTGTCCCATAACATTAATTCCCTATAGGAAAAGGTGGAGTACCAATGCCACAACAAGAAAGAAAATTCCAATCAAAGACGTTCCTGATCCAAGGAAACAATTGCTACACTTCCATAGATTAGAAAAGAGAGGCATGTAGCTTCCCTGCCTGCAAAGGTTCACGACAGAGGGGTGCGAAGGTGTCAGTGGGGAAAATTCATGGAAAACATCAGAGATTCGTCTACACAAGGAGTGCATATGTGACTTGGAACATTCGAGCTCGTACCTTTCTCAACTTTCCTCTTCATGTGGTGGACGAGGCCCTCTCACAAGAACTCAAAACTATGAGCCTCCCCTCTTTCATCTCTAACTGATCAGGTGATAGCACACCAATGTGAAGGAAAAGGCCAGATGGATTGCTTTCAGACATGTTTCAGCGTCTCCAAAACAAATTAATTACAAAGGTCCTGATTGGATGTTTTTATAAACAAGGGTCGAAGCCATGTGGCTTGCTGTGAATGATAAGAAGATAGGTGGATGGTCTGGAAGATGGAATTTGACATGCGAAAGGTTGCAAGTGGTGTAACAATTTGTTTTTCCTCACCCCATGCAACTTACTTGGATGACCTTTCCATTTCCCTATGCAGACTTGAAATCCCCTTTTTCACCTTCCAGAACCAAAAAAACATATGTTTCCACATATAAGTGCCCTATCAATTATACAACAAGCATATATGCAGGTTTCTCCACTACATCCTGCATACATCGGGTTTGGTGCTCAAAAATAAAAATAATGTCGAGTTTCCATGCCATGTCACGAGATCCATGATCCTTGACCTTCCATATACTGGAAACACTCTGACTCGACCCTTCAGTTCCATTTGAAGGATACAAATTGAGCCATATCCAAGCCTTGAAGGATATTCAACAATTCAACTTTGAGAGCAAAGACATTCTAGAGAAATTTCACTTCATATTGAGTCTGCATCCCTTTGTCCTTGAAATTCTGAACTCCTTGTTCAACCCACAAGCTCTTCCTTCTTTGTGATGGAGAAACTCATTGATTTCTTTATATGAGCTTGAATTTAGTGAAGGATTGAAGTGGTGGAGCCCAACTGAAGGGATGTAGTTTCTCAGTTTTGATATGTGCTGTTACTAAAGTTTGTCACCTATGTACTTTTGCTGATTATTTTAATAGAAATATTCTTTTCTCATCCAATTGATATCTTGAAAATATTTGAATTATTATTCCATGAGCATATTTTTCATGTGTGTTAATGGATTATGCTAATATATATGCTAACATTATATATTATCACCATATGCTTGCGTATCTTGGTTGTTGAGGACAAGTTGCAAGTATAAATATTTGAGTTGCATGCTCAACGATGGTCTTCACCGAATGTCTGGACAAGGTAGGCTCTTGGCCTTGTCTTGTTAGCATTTCATTTATATAGGATATTTGAGATTAGAGTTTATTTCTGTGTGTCATTCCTACTATTGTGGTTTACCCCATGCCATAGAGAGATTTTCCTCATAACAGAATTGGCGACCGTATTGGGGATTGATCTTCTTTTTTGGGGTGTTTGGAGTGTTTTTCTTCTTGATTTTCTCTTTGTTAGCCTGGTTTTCCTTGTCACTTGTTTCTTGACAACCTATTTTTTACCTTGCATCTGAGTTCCTTTACTGGGTATACACAGTTTTTCCCTTGACAGGCGTGTATATACGCGAGATGTCCTCCTTTAGGGTGCATATATATGCGATTTTTTCTGAAACAATCATGCACATCATCTCTTTAGTCTTGCTAGCTAAGTTTAGTGTTTTCTAGGTGAGTTTGGTTGGTTGTTAAGTCTTGTTGGGTCTCTATCCTGACTGTCAAGTGATTACAAAGTGATAGGAAGCCTTATTATTGTTGAATTTTCGGGTGATATTATTTTTTATCATATTTTTCATTGGTTGTCCTTGCACATTGGTATGAGTGTTTGCTTCTTGGTATCCTGCTTGGCTTGTCTCTTTTTACTTGCAGCAAGGTCTTCCTGTGAAGTTTCTATTTAGTCCTTGCATTTTCTTTTCTTTATATCAAAACATACAAAAAACAAATCTTATTTTATATTATGGCATTTTCTCTTTTGATTACTTTGCATTGATGTTGACACATGTGGAGAGATTGCATGCCATTTAAATTGTAGAGATTGCATTGGAAAAATTGTGTTTAGACACATACCATCTCTTTGAAATTCAAGACTAGTGCTTAGAAGTGTTTTTATATTTTCTTCTTTTTACATGCTGAGTCATAATACCATCAGTTTCATGACTACATGTCTTGAGTAAGAAGAAGCTATTAAAATTAATGTTGATTAATTAAAATTGATTAGAAACAATTTTATGTTTCAGGGTACACAAATAAGTATATGACATAGGGCCTTGGAATAGAATTTTGTGAGTAAAATTATCCAAGGCTATTAAACTAAACATATGTGTCTAAATAGGGAGTGGTGAAACCCATTGTGTAATTAGTGACATCAGGAGGCTTCACAAAGTTAGTTGCAAAGATAACCCTCTAATACCTTCTTAGCGTCAGAGATATTTTTGGGGTTCTATTTGTATTTGGGGGTCTTGCTAGTACCTTTACCTCCATGAGAAGTGGTTCTTTCAATATTCTGGGCTTTGTTGCCCTGCCCATATGGTCGAACGAAATTACGACTGTTCTCCTACGCATTGGTTATATTGTGCTGAATCTAGTTGCTTGACATAGGTAGCCACATAGGTTACTTGTGGGGGTTATTCTATAGGTACCCTGAGTCAGATAAGGGTCGAAAAACAAACAACCTTTATGGACGATTACCTCTTCGGGGGGATCTGACTCACTGCGTTGTTAAGCCCACGATGGCACTTATAACTGATTCTAATACCTCCAATATTTTGAAGGGAGTCTCAGTCCCATCTTGGGTCAGACATACCTACTCTAGTGAGGGAGGCCCCTTTTCAACCACTATATCATGTTTGTGTACATTGGCCTTTTTTCTCTACTTTGGTGTGCTCTATGATTATTAGTTGGCTATAGTATTTAGTTTTATATCTCAAGTATTGAGTCATCGCGGATCAAGAACAACCTCCTCGTAGGTCTTGCCCTTTGTTGAAGTTACCACCGCATCTTGAGTCTTTATCGAAGTGGCCTTCTAAAAGGAATACAATTAATAAATGTGGTACATATATATCCACCTCCCAGACTTGTGATCATCCAGTTATGAGTAATGAGTCAAACCCAAACATCACAAAGAGCCCCTCAACTCCTATATATTCTGTGATTAGTGGGATCCCTTCGAGTCTTTTGGCCTCGACGATTAGGGTGTCGAAGATCCCCGCCTCTAGTGATACCCAACCTATGGGTTCTACTAGACCCATAGGAATGAACCCTTTCAGATCTCTTTTTGGTACGCTAGGTCACAATTCTTAGTCAATACCTTTCGTCTCTAATCCTTTTTCTTTTGGCATGCCCAACATGACGTTGCAACTCTCATCCTCCATTCCAGCGGCTAATGCGAATCCTAGTTTTGGACTTGGGGGCGTGGCTCCTCTGTATGTTCCTCTCTCGTTTGGTGGAGGCCATATTCCCCAAACAGATCCTACAGTTGGAGGTTGGCCTCCTCTTTCTTCTGGGCCTAATCCTAGTCTCAATTCTTTTGAATGGAGTGCTCAACTGGGTGGACACGTCACTTCCTATATTACATCCATTATCCCCTCTTCCTCCATGTCGATTCCAACAAACATGTTTATTATGGAGAATCCCCCTCTATCCTCCATATTTCCATCTAGAGGGAGTCACTTTCACACTATGGGAAACCCCGAGCCTAGAGACCCTTCGGTTGGGGGAAATGTATATAACCTTCATTATGTTGCTTCCACTGGTATTGTTCCCATATATTTTTTTATGAATCAGTTTGGAGGAGGATATTATCCTAACAAATAGGGACATGGAATATAATAGAACCATGGATGGCTTACAACCCATCAACCCCAATATTTTGTAGGAGCATGGACTCAAACAACACAACCTCGGCTCCCTTTTATGGTCGTGCTTAATCGGAGATATTTTTCTAAGTTAATGAATGACCATGTGCATCATGATCTGTTATGGTCCCCTGTCCCCACCAATCTTCCTTCAGACATTACAAATTTGAAGGCAAGACTGGAGAGGATTTGGGTGATCATGTCACTAGTTTTCATCTTTGGTGCTCATCTAACTCCCTGAATGATGATTCTAATCACTTGAGGCTATTTCAATGCACCCTCACGGGGGTTGCCGCTAAATGGTAAATTGAGCTACTGGGGGAAACATACAAAAACTTTAATTAGATGTTTTTGGTATTTCTCAACCACTTCCAGTTGTCATTTCATTACGATGCTAGCATAGAAATTTTGTCGGCCCTCCGCCAAGATAAAGCCACACATATCTCAGACCATATCCAAGAGTGGTGTAGATGGAAGAGGTTGATCAAGGCCTACATTCCTCCATATTTTCTATTGGAATGGTTCCTTAAGTCTTTATTGCCTTATATTTCAAAGGATGTTTCTACATCCAGAGTAACATCTAAGGAGGAAGCTATTTTCAAAGCCTAGGAATTAGACATCATATATGCTCGATCTAGGATTTTGTATGAAATTATTTCTCACGCACCACGGTCGAACTATGACCCTATACAAAAGCCTAGGCCTCATGTTGATGGAATTATAGGCTTTGCAAATGCTAAGTCTACTGATTTGGTGACAAACTAGTTGAAAGATTTGTCTCTAAGCTAGCTTGTAGTAGGACAAGATTCGGCTTCATCCTCCACTCCCATTGAGTCAGTGGATGTGCATTCTGTACAGTCATCGACTAACCCAAATGGTAACTAACAACCATGAGGGAATAAAAGGAAAGGAAGAGGTAATAATCATAAGGGTGGGAAAAATAATAATAAAGCCAAGGATGACACTAACAATGATAGATCAAATAATAATGTTGGCGAGGGAATAAAGAAAAATGGAAGGTGAAGTTTCCTTGTAAACGTTTTAAAGATGATCACCTTATCTACCTATGCCCCAAAATAGAGGAATCCTCGAGGCTCTTATCACAACCACCCATTGTGCTGACAAATCCGTTTCCACATAATCAACACATGGCCTTCGGGACCTCCAACACCGAAAATGCGTCGAGCGGGAGTCAAAACTCCTTTGCACATGAAGGTGGCCATCTATGTGTCAATATGGTCAAGTCTCAGATTGATGTAGCTAGTCTATTTCATGATTACAGTTCTTCACAGATTTTTGTAGGTCCAAAGTCTCCTTCTCCTCCAAAAGCACCCTTGCAGATCGAAAAGATGGAACCTCCGCCTTGTATTATGAAAGGAGTACTAAAACACTTTTCCCATAATCCTAATTTCAGAGCCGCCCAAAACTATTCAATTGTATAATATATAGGCCAAACTCCTTGTGTGATGTCGGCTTTGGAGGTGCTCCAGACATGTCCTTCACAGAGAAATTCCCTGTTATCTGCATTAGGAGCTCTAGACCCGTGTGGCTCAAAGGTTATTAAGTTTGATGTCACAGATGTTAGGCTTTGTTTACATGACCAAATGGCCTTTCAAATCCATGTGTAGTACATGAAAATTACAATCAAATGCACTGTGATTGATGAAGGTGCTGCGACATGCATAATGTCCCTAACCTGTTGGAAAGACATTGGTTATCCAACTCTATCCCAATATATGACTATGTTGAACGCATTTGATGGGCGTTCATTTCGAACCCATGTAATTATTCTCTCTTTTTTGGTCCAGTTAGTTGGGAATATAGTGGAGGTTGATGCACCCCTCGACTATAATTTACCACTAGGGAGAAATTGGACTTATTCCATGACAACCTTCGTGTCGTTTGTTTTCTACACTTTATGTTTTCCTCACAAAGGGAAAATAGTGAAGATTGATCAGTTGTCCTTTTTGGATGCTAGTCCTAATGCATTAGTTGGACCTTCGGTCCTTGTGATCGATAATTCTCAGCAAGAAACTAAGGATGTTGGTGTCAGAATGTATTCCTCTTTGATGGGTAGCTTTGATTTCATGGCACCAATTCACCACATTCATGCCATTTCTAGTGAGTCTTCATCATCGATGAGGTTCGGTCCTTTTCGTACTTCATATTTCAATGACCCTTGGACCCTACCTTCCCCAAATATGTTGTATGAAGGTCAGTCACACATTGGGATGGAAATGCCACTGTCAGTAGAATATGTTGCATATCAGTCTATTATTGACGCTACTGCTGACTCAGATCCTTCCTCCTCATGGATGGATGAGGTGGATCTTGTTCTAGAGAATGTATGGGCCATGCAATCACATTTTTTGAATGATTTCCTCGACCATAATTTACCTTTAGATGAAGCCATCTTAGAGGCCATGTATGGTCCTGATAGGCCTTGGGACAATATGCATCAACACTCCTATTTCCTCCCAGATCTTGTTAAGATCGAACATGATGACTTTATATCTACCTTGAGTGGGATGGTCAGTCCTTATGTAGCTTCATTAGATACGCATGGTATTTATGCCAAAGGAAACATGGTGAATATTTTTCCTACCGTCACGATCGACATCTCTTGTATCCCTGGAAAAATTGAGAACATATATATCGGTGCAGATTATTCGCATGAAGAAATTCAGATCTTCACCAATCTCCTCAAAGAGTTTCATGATGTATTCGCTTGGTTGTATGAAGAGATGCCAAGGATATACCCTAACATTGTCGTATTTTCTTGGTTGTATATATGCACCGTAAAGGAAGACAAATCACGTATATATGCATATGTCAAGGGAAAACAACATATACCCAGTAAAATACAACCAGGGAAAGAGTTAAGCCAATAATCTCATATGCAAGGTAAAAAATATGTTGTCAAGCAACAAGAGACAAGGAAACTCAGGATAACAGAGAGAAAATCAAGGAGAAAAACACTCCAACCCCCCCCCCCAAAAAGAAGATGAATCCCTAGTATGGTGCGTATGATTTGTTAAAGAGGCAAAAAAAAGAAGATGAATCCCTAGTATGGTCGTCAATTTTGTTAAGAGGAAAATCTCTTTATGGAATGGGGTAAAACACAATAGACATAATTACACCCATAAATAAACTCTAATAGAAAATATGCTATATAAATGAAATGCTAACAAGATAAGGCCAATATCCTACCTCGTTCGGACGTTCGATGACGACCACCGTTGAGCACACAGCTCAAAGATTTATACCTGCAACTTGTCCTCAACAACCAAGATACACAAGCATATGGTGAAAATATATCATGTTAGCATATATATTAGCATAATCCATTAACATACATGACAAATACGCCCATGGAATAATGATTCAAATATTTTCAAGATATCAATTGGATGAGAAAAGAGTATTTCTATTAAAATAATCAGCATAAGTACATAGGTGACAAAATTTTGTAACGACACATATCGGA
Source organism: Picea sitchensis (assembly GCA_010110895.2). Classification (NCBI taxonomy): domain Eukaryota; kingdom Viridiplantae; phylum Streptophyta; class Pinopsida; order Pinales; family Pinaceae; genus Picea; species Picea sitchensis. The sequence continues at coordinate 54,853 of SNQJ01S0050820.1, read as the reverse complement.
ACCGAGAAACTAAGTCCCTCCAACTAGGCCTCCACCACTTCAATTCTACACGAAAGGAAAGCTCATATAAAAGAGTCAATGACGTTCTCCATGACAAAGGAGGAAGAGCTTAGGGGTTGAACAAGGAGCTCAAACTTTCAAGGACAAAGGGATGCAGGCTCAATATGGAGTGAAATTTCTCCATAGTGTCTTTACTCTCAAAGTTGAATTGTTAAACCTCCTTCAAGGCTTGGATATTGCTCAATTAATATCCTTCAAATGGAACTAAAGGATCTATTCTGAGCGTTTCTAGTATATGAAAGGTCAAGGATCATGGATCTCATGAGATGGCATGGAAACCCCATATTATTTTTAATTTTGAAAAGCAAACCTAATGTACATGGGATGTAGTGGAGAAACCTTCGTATACGCTTGTTGTATAACTGATAAGGCCTGTATATGTGGAAAAATATGCTTTTTTATCTTTGGAAGGTGAAAAAGTGGACTTCAAGTCTGCATAGGGAAATTTAAAGGCCATCCAAGCAAGTTGCATGGGGTGAGGCAAAATCTGTTGTAACAAGTGGCTATCGATAGAGGACGAAGGTTGGGATAGAACCGCCCCCTTAAAAACACCTTTGGTGTAATTAATGATATAAATTCATTGCATCCATAATAAGTAAGTTCACCAAGGATGTGGACTTCAACTAGATTTTGATAGAGAAACTTAAATTATGATGAATTCTTTAATAAGCGATATTTTTTTAATGTAGAATTTATATTATAACAAAAAATGATTAGGTTAAAGGCATATCTTAGGGATAGATTTTCATAAAAACCTGTCAACTAGTTGACATGTTTTCAAAAACCACCATCTTTGTCTACATGCAACTCTGTATTTAAATTTCAACACAACCACCTTGAACCACCATCTACATTTACATGTCAACCAAACCACCTTGTACCACCTGTTGTTAAACATTTCCTCCATTTCCTCACCTGTCAAGAATTTTCATTTCCTCACATGTGAATAATTTTCATTTCCTCAGATGTCAAGAATTTTTATGTGGCTTCGTTCATATTTCCTCAAATTTGAAACTGAATTTGTCCTTACACCTCCACCGACCTTGTGTTTATTCCATTTCCTCCAATTGTCAATAATTTTCACGTGGCTTCGTGCAGGCTTCCTCAAATTTGAAACCGAAATTGTATTTTTCATATGTCGGCTATGCTGGTATAAGTGCCCCTACTCTTGTCTTCCTTCCTGGATTCCCATAGAGAATTTATGTGTTTTAGAAGTCGCTGGGAGGTGATTAACATAAATATGTTGACCTGAATCCCAAGCTATAGGTAATTCTGTGTCTTTAATATTGTTTTGTTTCATTTCATTTTGTATATGAAAATCATCTGATACTTGAAACCTAAACATCCCAGTTTATTCTCGAATTGTGGGAGATAAATCTGTTCTCTCCACTTTAGTGTTTTGAAAGTCGATGTTATGACCCAACACCTTAAAAATGATAAGAAATCAATAAAATTCAATCCACTTCGAGGGGGAACCCTCCTTTACAATATATAAACTTCAAAACACAATATGAGATGAGATAAGATGATCCTAATACTAGATATCCTTGATATATATATATATATAGGATACAAAGGGTTACAATTATAATGAAAGGGTGAAAAGAAGGGTTCTAGCCAACCTACTAGAAATGTAATAATTCAATATCTAGGGAATAATAAGGGGTTTTATACATATCACGGGGCTTTGTCTAGGGATTAACATGTCTGTCCTCCTTAAACAAGTGTTTTCCTCAACACTTGTCTAACCACAGATGCTTATGTATGAAGAACTCATCTTCCCATGTCACCTCTTCCACTAGGAGGTTCTTCCATTTGATGAGGTACTCTGTAACTGCCTGATTTCTCAGCTGCTTAATTCTTGTTTCAAGGATTTTTTCTGAATCTAGTATGATTTTCCCTTCTTCAACGAGCTCTGGTAAAATTGTTTGGACCAAAATCTTGTTTCCGATGACCTTGTTTAAGAAAGAAACATGGAATACTAGATGTACATGTGAATATGAAGGCAAATCCAATTTGTAAGCCATACTTCCAATCCTTTGCAAAACCTTATAGGGGCCATTATTTTTGGGTGCTAGTTTATTGTCCTTATTTTTTTTCTCGAGGGACATTTTTTTGTATGGTTGTAGCCTTAGAAATACCCAATCCCACACCTCAAATTCCCTTTTCCTGCGATGTTGATCTTCTTGGTGTTTCATCCTATTTTGTGCCATAACCAAGTTGTCCTTCAACAATTTTAGGACCTATTGTTGGTTCCCTATGTGTTCCTCCACTAGTTGAACCTTTGTAATCCATTTCAAGGGTGATTTATGGATGGAGGATGATATCCATAAAGTTCCAGTAATGGGGACATTTTTGATGAAGTATGGAAGAATGTGTTGTACCACCATTCCTCTAAGGGAAACCACTTGACCCATTGTGTTTGTTTATCGGATGCAAAGCAACGAAGATATCCTTCTAGAAATTTATTCACAATCTTAGTTTTCCCATCAGATTAAGGGTGGTAAGATGAACTATGAGCCAATTGAGTACCAAGACAAGAAAATAATTTAGTCCAAAAATCTCCCATGAAAATTGGGTCTCTATCACTTACAATAATCTTGGGGATTCCATGTAGTTTTTGAATTGTTTCCATGAATTCTTCTACTACCGTTCTTTCTTTAAAAGGATGAGAAAGAGAGATAAAATGGTCATACTTTGTTAGTCGATCCACTACTACCATGATGATGGTCTTTCCTTCTGATTTTTGTAAACCTGTAATAAAATACATGGAAACTTGTTCCCAACGTTGGCTTGGTATAACTAATGGTTGTAGGTGACCTGGAGTATTGATTGTCTCTCCCTTATTCTGTTGGCAGACTAGAAATTCTGACACAAACTTTTGAACATCATTTTCAAGACCTTCTGAGAAAAACTCCTTCTTGACCCTGTGGTATGTTTTCAAGAATCCTGAATGTCCCCCTATAGGAGATGTGTGCAATTCCAGAAGGATCTTATGTTTGAGTTGGGAATTATTACATAAGTATAGGTGATCACGATACCATAGAAAATCATTCTTCCATACAAACTTTTCTACTGAACTGGGGCCTTCATGTAGTTTTTGAATGATCTTGCATACCACTTGATCTTGATTCCATTCTATCCTTTCTTCTTCCACCCAATCCGATTGTGGGATAGAAATAACATATAGTGAACGTTCTATTTCTTCTTCTTTCCTGGAAAGGGAATCTACCACAACATTAGCTTTTCCTTTTTTATATATAATAGTCATAACCCAACATATTTGTAACCCATTTTTGTTTCTCTTCTGAAGATAATCATTGATTTAAAAAGTACTTCAAATTGTCATGATCTATTTTTACCTTGAAGTGTTGTCCTATGAGGCAGGGGCGCCATTTATGAACTGCATGTAGTATGGCCAACATTTTTTTTTAATAAATGGGTTTGACTAATTTTTTTCCTTTAAGTTGTTTTCTTGAAAAGGAAAGGGGCCTTCCTTCCTGCATTAAACTGCACCAATTCCATGTCATGAGGCACACACTCCATAATAAATTTTTTTGTGAAGTAAGGTGTGATCAAGATGATATTTTTACACATAGCCTCCTTAAGTTTTCCAAATGATTTGGTTTCTTCTTATGTCCAAGAAAATTCTTTCTTCTTTAATAATGTTGTTATAGGTGCTACTATTTAACCATAATTCTTGAAAAACTTGTGGTAATAGCCTGTCAATCCTAAGAATCCTCTAAGTTTCTTCAAGGTTTTTGGAATTGGCCATTCCCTTATAGCTTTAATTTTGTTAGGGTCCACTTTTACACATTCATGAGATACAATATGACCCAAATATTCCACTTCTTGAACCCCAAAGGCACACTTGGAAGGTTTTGCATAAAGTTGTTTCTCTTCTAATAGTTGTAATACTCTGTCAACATGTTGTACATGCTCTTCCCAATATTTGATGTAGATTAGTATGTCATCAAAAAATACTAACACAGATTTTCTAAGGAAGGGCTTGAAAACAAAATTTAACAAGTTTTGAAATGTTGAAGGTGCATTAGTAAGTCCAAATGGAATAACCTAAAATTCATAATGAAATTCATGTGTTCTAAAAGATATTTTAGGAATGTCTTGTCTCGTTTTGATTTGATGATATCGCGAATGAAGATCCAAATTAGTAAATATGTTTTCTCCATGTAATTCATCTAATAATTCATGAATGAAACAGATAAGAAACTTTTATTTGATGGTCATTTTTTTGAGTTGTATTTAATCTGGACACATACACCATCAACCATCCTTTTTTGTAACCAACACCACTATTTAGGAGAAAGAGATTTGGCTATGCTGAATGATGTCATCCTCTAACATTTCTTGGATCATGCGTTCAATCTCACTCTTCTATGCATATGGATACCTGTAAGGCCTAATGTTAGGTGGTACACTTCCTGGTTGCAAATGAATAGCATGGTCATGGTCTCGAGTAGGTGGTATACCCTTAAGAATTTCAACAAATACCTCAGAATGATTGTTGATAATTATTTGGAGATCTAATGGAGCTGGGGCTATAGATGTTTTAACATCAAGTGAGCACAATTGTGCAATTACACGATGGTGTCCCTTTTTGAGTAATTTCCCCATGCTATCAGAGCTCATCACTTTAGAGGGTTTCCCTGGGATACCTCTAAGCTCAATTTCCTTGTCATTTGAGGAAAACCTCATAAAAATATTTTAAAAATCAAAGGCCAGTATTCCTAGTGATTTCAAGCATTGAACCCCTAATACAACATCATCACCCCCCATTTGGATGGAAATCATGGGGTTATCCAAAACATACTCCCCCATGTTGAGATTAATACTATGGCATTTCTCTGAACAATTTATGGTACCTCCATTTGCAATCATTACTTGAAACTCTGGTGCAGGATATACAAAGAAATTGAGATCTTTTGCTAATTTTTAATTGATGAAATTATGGGTGTTACCTTAATCAATCAATATTGTTACCTTTTTATTTTTGATATATCCTTGTATCTTGAGGGTTTGTGGAGTAACGATGCTAACCAAAGCATTAAAATATATTTTTGGAGTAGTCTCTTCTAGATTTGGGTCGTGTGACGGTTCCAATTCTTGATATTCTTCCTCTTCAAAGTGTATGTAGAATAATTTCTTCTCATTGCATTTATGACCATTATTGTACTTGCTATGAGAATTGAAACACAATCCTTTTTCTCTTCTTTCATCCATTTTTTGAGGGGTCAACCTTGTTGGTTTAGGTACACTATCTTCTTCCTCTTCACAGTCTATGTAGAATAATTTATTGTCACCACATTTATTCCCTTTATTGTACTTGTTGTCACAATTGAAACATAGTCCTTTTGCTTTTCTTTCATCCATTTTCTAAGGTGTGAACCTTGTTGGTTGATATATGGTTGTCTTATGACCCCCAATACGATCTCTACCTACAATGCTATACTTATGTGTATACTTATTTTTGGCATGAATATGACGAGCATTTTGCATAGCTTCCATAATACTTGTAGGTTGTCTTAAGAAAACTTCATGTTTAATGTCTTCTTTTAATCCACCCATGTAAGCTTCCAACAAGTGTTCATCACTTAGGTTATCCACCCTTGTGGCTAGTACCATGAATTCCGAATTACATTCTTCAATATCACCTATCTTCTTGATTCTTGTCGATTGACTGAAGTAGTCTTGTTCCCAAACTTTTCCATATTGTTCTTCTAAGTCTCTAGTAAATAAACCCCAAGTTTAGTGATATAAAGGGGGATGACTTTTCACTATCGTATGGTTTTATCTCAAAGTTCAAGGTTGCTATGTGAATCCTTTTCTTATCATCCATAATGTTATGAAGTCCAAAATATTTCTCTATTTGGTTCACCCAAGTAAATACCTTTGTACCATCAAAATTCTTTAATTCAATTTTGGGAAAGTTGAATTTAGGACCCACCAGAATTAACTCCACTATTAGAGTTAGATTCACTAATTGAAAATGGCTTATTATTGGCAGTTTGTTCAACATGAGTACTACCTTTATTTTCATGAGTCCATTCCATTTTTATGTCTCCTTTAGGGAATCCCTCATCTATAGCTTGAAATATCAGGGAAAACATATTTTTCATTTCCTTCATGGAATTTTGTCTTTCTCTTTTTATGTCATTCTTATTTTATTCCATCTTATTTTCCATATCATCCATCTTGTTTTTCATAACCTCCATATTTTTTTCCATGCCATCCATATTCCCTTCCATTACTTGAATTTGTATTTGTGAGTCTACCCAATTATTAGAATTTTCACTCACATTCTTAATTTGTTCCTCCAATTTGGACAACCTGTTATGTATGTCCTCATTTTCTTCTTGAGTCATAGATGAGACTTCTGGAGGTTTAATATGCGTTTTCACCTTTTTGGGACCCATATGGAGTAATAACAATAATAATCCTCATTTTTATATTTATCACACATTTCAAGTCACCCTGAAACAAATATTCCAAAAAAAATATTCCAATTGTAGGTTACATACCTTTAAAAACCTTAATTTGGAGTTTGTCCTCTTGGCTGACCTTCCTTCTAGTGTATCTCTAAAATTTATTCCCTTATGGTCTTGAAATTTTGTTCTATATTTCTCTGATATGTCCTCTCTGCAATGCCATAGGTCTAATCAAAATTTTATGTGCCAAGTGGAATTTATGGTAACTTCCCCGCACCTTGCTGATTTTTGGCCCTTCTAAGAGAGAGTACTTGTAAAGCATGCCAAGAGCATAATATTTGATTTTTTATTTTGAAACTTGCACCAAAAATGATATAGATTGTCCATTGTCTAATGCAACTATCCTCACTTAATTTGGATACTCATTGAAGAATATATCATTTTTTTACCCGAAACACCTGTTTGAGACTTGTTAATATGACTAGTTAGAGACCCTATCTTACACAGGGTGTATCTACAAAAATATGACTACCCATAAGATAAAAATTTTATCACTGATACCTTGATAATTTATATGAATAGAATATGAGTGTAAAGGTCTTAAACATCACATAAACAATTTTATAGTGAAATTTCCGAGATGACTAAATTCAGGATGATTCCATAACCTGAGCTTGCACGGGCTATATCTCTAGAAGCATAAAGCCTCAGGAGCTGAAATTTTAACCCCAAGTACCTTGATCCGTATTATAAATATCATCCTAGGATTTTCTTCTAAAATGTCTTAGAGAAAAAAATTATAGTGAAAATTCCAAGGTGTCTCAATTGCAGCAGTGAAACCCCAAGACCTTGAGCTCTGATACCAAATATTATGACCCAACGCCTTAAAAATGATAAGAAATTAATAAAATTCAGTCCACTTTGAGGGGGAACCTTATTTTACAATTTATAAACTTCATAACACAATATGAGATGAGATAAGATGATCCTAATACTTGATCTCCTTGATATATATATAGAAGACAAAGGGTTAAAATTATAATGAAAGGGTGCAAAGAAGGGTTCTAGATGACCTAGTAGAAATGTAAAATTCAATATATAGGGAATAATAAGGGGTTTTATACATATCATGGGGATTTTCTAGGGATTAACAATCGATTGATCAACTGAAGTACCTTGAAAAGATTGTAGTAAAATATTAGGGTACTATATATGAGGATAGTTCTAAACTCTTATTCAGAAATTTTCCAGAAGAATTTTGTCTTTTGTGCTCCTTGAAATACTTAGAGTTGAGAGCGTGCTCAAGAATGATGTCACTGCCCAATTCCTTTGGATGGAAAACTGCAGGGGGTGGGACAGTAGTGGAACTGCTGCTGTTGCTGCAATGATTGAACACTAGTAGAATTTGACAAATAAATGACTACGTGACTAAATTTTTTAGTCACGACATGAATAAATGACTAAATTATACTATTTTTTTGCAGCAGATTTACAAATGACTAAATAGATGACCAATTTGATTGTCGAGAAAAAAAACACATCTAAATAATTAGTCACACAAATAACATCGACTAAATAAATGACTAATTTGATTGTCGGGTAAACACAACTAAACAAATACTAGTCACACAATATAATTTGCAAACTTTATATACACTATAGCTATGTGGATGATTTAAAATATGTTAATCAATGGTTATGAAAAATATCATATTTCATAATATTATAATATTATAATATTATTTTTATAATAATTCCTGCTATCATGTCACTCGTTTCACGACATACTTTCATGACATATGACAAATGTTGACAATTAATGTATTCAGACTACTCTTTGAAGC
>SNQJ01S0050820.1:21960-46493 GCA_010110895.2 Picea sitchensis | reverse complement strand
CCTTCTTGTCACCTGTAATTTAGCATTATCACATATCCAACCAAGAGGGTATGGCTTAGGATGTGGAATTGTTTCCAATTTTAATTTCTTAACAGTGTCTTCAGATACAAGGTTTGTTTAAGATCCAGTATCAAATAGAGTATCTATCTTGGTATGTTTTGAAACAACCCTTATGTGAAAAAGTTCTATTCTTTCTTTTTCTTGTCGAGTTACATTGAGATTACTGTTACTTGAAGAACTAGTACTTTCAATAGAACCTTTACCTTGGTAACCCATGGCTGTAATCTTTGTTTCATCACCCGAATCATAACCTAAATCATGTTGTATGGTTGCAATAGTATTTTGTTTCATCCCTTTGTTGCCAAACTTTTTGGGTCTTCTTTCAGGATGAAGTTTCCAGCAGTGATCTTCATCATGTCCATCTTTTGAACAATGTTTGCAGGTAAATTTTTCTCCCTCTTTCTTAACAACAGTATTATTTTTGCCATTTCCCTTGAGCTTCCTCTTTCCTTTGTCTCCATGAATGAAAGGATTCTTGTTACCCTCAAGAGTTTCATTCCTTCCTCTTGCTTCCAAATGAGTGGCCTGAACAAAAACTTCATCTAGATTTGAAGGATTAAACATGAGTATTGTATGTCTCAAATAACTATGTAAAGATCCAATGTATTTGAGTAAAGTTTCTTGAGAAGACAAATCTACTCCCAAAACCAAAGCTCTTATCCTAAATTCTTGAGTAAATCTTTGCACATTTTTTCCTTTAGCTTGTCCAAAATTCTGCCAATCCATAGTAGCTTTTTGCATATATGCCAATGGGTAAAATTGTTTTTTAATTGCAACAATAAAATCATTCCAAGAGGTTAAAATTTTACCATGTTTCTTCATGTCCTCTTGAGTCTTGGCTTCCCACCAAATGAGTGCTGCACTATCCAATATTAAAGAAGCAAGCTGAATCTTAGTTTCATGTTATTGAATTTTTTGTATCCTACAATACACCTCAATCTGACGAATCCAATCATCTAATTTCTCAGCATTTATCTCTCCATTGTACATTGGCAATTCGAATTTAATATCAAGATTTAACAAAAGAATTTGTGAAGGAGCTTTACCATGTCCTTTTGGAGAATTTGGAAGAGGTCTTGAACTGGTAGAAGAAGAAGAAGAAGGAGGAGGTGAGGGTGGTGGCGAAGAATCATTCCCTCCATTTCCATTTGGAGTTTTATCACCACTGTCTCCCTTGTTCTTTGAAGGGTTGGAGCCTTCCCCGTACAACCTTGTATTCCTTTCTTCCATCAATATTTTCATCATTTCTCTCATTTCCATGAAATCCTTTCTGATATCTTCATCTTCTGTAGGAATATGTTCATGACTCTCTTCATGAGTCATACTTGGTGAATGCCTCCTTGCAGCTTGCGGTGATGATATAATCTTTCTTCTTGAAGGATGACAACTGGCTCTACAAGTTTACCTTCTCCTCTTGTGAGTTTCAACCTTGTGAGCATCAGAAAGCAAAACACTTGCAAATAATCAAGTCTTCAAAAGCATATGCTCTGATACCAACTTGATCTAAAAATGAAGAAGACTTGTAATCTTGAAATTATTTGCAAGTTTTAATTCATGTGTTCAAATGCAAATGGATAATTTTTGCAAATTTTTTTTTTATGGAAATTACACATTTAAGATGCATATAAACAATAGCGAATAATAGAGAACATAAAACGCATAACACAACAAATGATAAAGGAGTTCACCCCTCTCTTGGGATACATCTCATGGTCCAGCTTCCAATGGATCTTTTGTATTATTTTCTCAAAGTGATCAAATATGTTCTTTACAATGCTCAAAATTCCAAATAGATGGCTCCAATGGCTCCAAAACATCCAAAAACCCCTAGCTGGGCTTTTTCGGCACCTCGTTTGGCCAAAAATTGAAGAAGATAGGCTTCCTGGAAGTTCCCCTTCAAACTTCTTGTCTCTGGATCGCCAAAATGCACCCTTGCTTTCTCAACCTAGCCCCCATGCACATATATGTGTAAAAACCTAGCACCAGGTGCAACCATACAATCGGTGTGAACTGTAGGATGATTACACATCTTGGCCCCTAACTGCCAAGGTCGAGGGCACATGGGCCACCATATGACCACACATATATATAAAAAGGGCCACTTTTTAAAAACTAAATGGAAACGGTCGAAGGCACGCGCCGGAGGTTCTATTATAACACATATGACGGGGGCTCATACGAAAAGGGGCTATATGATAAATGGTCGGAGGGCACGCCACATCGATTGTTACATTGCAACATATATGACCAGGGTTGGGGCTAAGCCTTGGCCCGGTCCACACCCATTTCAAAACTTATGCAAATTCAAATAATTTTCTTGCCATATATATAATAAGAAACATGTGGTGGCATGTCGGTTGGGTGGCCCTTCCCAAGGCTTTACCCTTGCCCAGAGGTTGCGGGGTCGAATCCTGCCAACAACATAAATTTTAATCCAACGCCAGGGTGACACGTGGAGGCCACTGAGTGGGCCACCTGTCAGCATTTCATTCGCCATTAATGAAATGTGTCATATGCCAACTCATCCGCAATCCTGTCAACCAACACCTACCACATGTCGTACGGATCTATCATGTTTCGTACGTTCTTCCACATCATCATTCGTACGGACTATACAGTCAGCACACATTTTTTTTGCCTGTTTGTCATTTTGAACAGAATGCGATATCTCTCTCATACGACGTCCATTTGAACCCAAAATATTTGCGTTGGGTTCATGACGAAGAGGTCTATGGTCCCATTTGATTTGAAGTAATTCCGAGCACTTTGAATTTTGAGCTAAATTTGATCCCCTGGATTAGTAGATCTAATCATATCAGTAGTTCCTCATACATGAAATCTCGACGTGCTTGAGATTTGAGCCCCAGGTTATGACCAGAGGTTACATTGATGAAATATAAGGGAGGAGCTAGTACACACTAGGCTCTTGTCGGGTTTCAAAGATCGGGAGAAATGGGGCAACTCACGTGCAAGGACCCGACGCACGAAATCGTGAAACGCCTTTTGGTTTAGACTCATGGTCATAGCCTGTGGTCACGTGAAGGAAAATCACACCTAGTTCTTGTTTGTGTGGGCTGATTTACACATAGGACCTGTGGATATTTCATGAGGATTCCAACAAGGAATCAAAGAGTTGTTCCATCTCAAAGATTGAGAAGATCCAGTGATCGGGAGGTCAACAAACCCTACTGAGGTGGGGGCACTGCATCATAGGTCAAACCTCTCTTGATATTGGAGGATTGTATCTTCCTTTTGGAGGTTTATCCCTCCCTTTATATTTGGAAGTTGTAGCTACCTTTGGAAGTCATTACTTCCCTTCAACAATAATTATTGGTTATTTCTCATATATTGTGCATGGTGTATTGGTGTAACTCTTCTACTATTGTTCAATTCTCATTGGATGTAATTGAAAATATAATCTGRTTGAAGTATAAGTTGAAAAAGTTTCCAAATTTTACTTGATATTGATTCACCCCCCTCTCAGTATCAACAATACACATGTTCAAACAAGAAGAAATGAGATCAATAGAGCCTATTACCTCACTTAAATTTGTTGAATTATGTTTATTCCATGTAGACATTATAGGCTTAATAGAGGAAACCAACTGTGAAACTGTCTCACTAAGATCATGTATGAAACTCATTACTTTTTGGTACCCAACACTCGAGTTGACATCATTTACAGTGGCTCTTAATGGACCACTTTCAACTCCAATTGAAGGTTGTGAAATCTTTGTTGATGCTCTAGATTTGCATTTGATATTACTGTCATATTTACAAGACTCTAATGTTTTCATATACTGGACAATAAATTCTTCCCTTGGTTCTCTATTACTATTTTCCACCTAAAATACAATGTCAAGTTTCAACATAATGAGTTCAATAAAAAAATCGAAATAAATAAAAATTTAAATTCAACCAAAAAGAAACACTTACTTTCAATTTGTTTCCTTTGGCCTGTAATCTGACTCGACCAAATCTATATGGATCCCTCACATTATCTTATTCTTTCATGTTGTTGGACCTTGACCAAGTTTTGAGTATCCTTGGTCAGGTTTGACCTATTTTGGACTTTGACAAGCTGTCGAAGGCGGAGTGCAAGTCAAAGCGGAGATTGAGGGATCTCGGCCCCTTATTTAGAGATTTTTGGGTTTGGGGCTATGTAACGGGTATGGGGATATCGACCCATGGGTTTACCCATGCTTAGGCCCTTTTGTAATGAATAAATAGATGTTTAGGCGATATAAGAAGGGGCTTGGTACCTTGTTGAGTGCTAAGGCAAGATACGTGTCTGTGTGATGGTGTGCTAAGTGAAAATTGTAAATTCTTTGTGCATGTTGTGTTGAGAACTTGCAAAGATAAGTGCAAGTGACTGTAAGAGACTGTGTAAAGGATTTTTGTTGTAACCTAGCTTGGGGAAGGAGGATCTAGTGAAGTGCGCTCAGATATCTTGTCCAATGGGAAGTAGAATCTTGTGGCTCTATGCATGTAGAAGATTGACATAAGACAATAAAGAGAAGAAGAGTTGGTGGAAGTAGCCCTAGGCTGTGGGTGAACCACATACATCCTGTATTATGGTTTCTTTATGCATTGTGAATGTTTTATAGTTCATATGATTTATGCTTAGTGTATGGATGAATGCTTAGATGAATATGATAGCTTAGTAATTAATGATGTGAATATGATACTAGATATGATCTGTATTGATATGTTTAATGCTTGAATATATTAGATTAGGATGAATACTTTGATGCTCTGTTATTAGGGTTTATCTACGCTAAGAAATAAGGTTAAATACCGATGAATAATGACTGCTAAGTGATCCATTAAAGTTTTGTAATCACAAATCTGTGTCCCAGCTAGGTTGCAGACATCTGAGTCCTGCAACTACCCCTGCCTCTACCTCGGGTGAGACTTCATCTGCTTTGTAGGTGTTGCCAAAAGGGCCGGTAGTTAGGGTTTTGTTGGTACGTTGTTGAAGCATTGAACCCTGGGTCTACCCCTGTGTGCCAACAAATGGTTCTGTTGTCGAGACCTGAAATTTTGATTGCTAGGAACTAAAGAAAAGAGAAATCTCAGTGCGTAGATATGTTGCCTTAGTGCACATAATTCTACTTGACTTGTAAAGCTCTATGCTAAAACGAAAAGTCAGATCTGAATAAAAGAGGTAAGATCTTGAATCTTTCTTCTCTAATAAAGGTAAGAACAGTGAAAAGTTATGATTGAAAAGGTAAGATAAGTGGAAATTTTTGTTTCAAAAGTATGGATCTAGGTATGTTTGATAAAAAAAATTCCTACCTTTAAAACTAGGGCATAGCTAGAAGAAAGAAGATTTGATATGAGTAGATATGATAAGAATAGTGAAAGATATGTTATTCCTATGCATAGAAATAATGTTTTGACTCACAAATGGATGCAGGATCCTAGAAAGAATTTTTTGTAGGTTAGCTACTATGATCCTAGTGCACAGTACAAGAAAAGTTGAGGATCATTTTAAAGAGAAAGAGGCTTAACTCTTTGTTACGGTTGCAGAAGACCATGACATCTTGCGAAGGAATTCCCTAGTAGAATACCTAGTTGTCTTTGTTGTAAAGCTATGGACCATTAAGTTTTTGGTTTCCCTAGAATGATTTCTAATCTTGGAAGAATGAATACGAGACAAGAAAACCCTGAGAAAGGTCAAGCAACAGAGACCATGGCAGAACTCTAGAAAGAATCAGAGAATGTATTACTACAAATGAAAGAAACCATGAATGATCACAGAAATATAAACTTATCATAGATATTCACAGAAAAAGAGTGCATAGAAACAAGAATAGGAGACTTCGACATTGACCGTGTTCTGGATGAGGAAACATAGGTGAATATCATGACAAAAAGAACCTAGGAAGTTTTAGGAAAGCCTGCTATGAGTCCTTCATTGGGAGGAATAGGATTATTTAGAGGAAAACGGATAACCCTATGTGGAAGGCTTACCAAGATATCTATGAGTGCCCATGGAACTTCGATAGAGGAATATTTTGAGGTTGTTAAATTTATTGAGAGAAGCACCCCATTTGCTATGTTACTAGGAGAAACCTAGATCAAGAAGGATCAGACCAGAAGAAAAGAAGAGGAAACCATAGAACAGAAGAAGTAAGAAATAAGAGACTTCATGACTAAGAGAATAACACACTTACTAAAAGAACAAGAGGACTAGAAATCTGGATGTCGAAGTTGGAAGAACCCAGGAAGACTTAAAACACCTGTCTATATAGGAGAGTAGAGAACCTACCCAAGACAAAGAAGAAGTATTACTCTCTAACCCTATGAAATAATCTCAATAGCGCGAAATTACTATGATAAGTATAGATAAGAATCAAAATTGAAAGAGGAATACCAAGGCGCAGATCACAGGGAAGAAGGATAGAAATCTCAGTAAGAAGAGAGAAAAGTTTGAAAATTTGCAGGAGGTTCCAAAGGGAACTTTGTGGAAGGAAGGTTTGCAAAACTTGAACTTCGTTGAGATATCAGAATAGCGCAACATGGCACTTCGCCATGGCAGAGAGATATAACCGTTGGATTCATTATGATTGTTAGATCGATGCTCCCGAATGGTTAGAACAATAGTTATGAACATAAATCTCTCCATCAGACCATTGGTACCACATCATAATGGACATAACTACATTAATGAAGGCTTCTCACCCATTGGAGAGATCCTTTACCTCATTTTCTACTTATTCCGTCGACTGTTACACCGAGAAAAAATTTGTGAATTGTATCTGAGCCAACAAAAGAACTCATTTCTACCGCGATGTGATTACTAAGATCGACACCTGTTCTATTGCAATGAGCATTCATTCATAGATATTCAATCTTGAGTGTGCATTTCAGATAAACTCAGTGCCATATATAATTCCTTAGAAGAAATTCTAATCGATTTAATGGCCGAAAAGGTAATGTCCGTAGGAACTCAAGCTTCCTCAACGAGAGGAGTGCAAGCCTCTTCGTCAATTGATCACGGATCTGGACCATACTGACCTGCAACTGAGAAAATAAACAAGCATAGAGATGACTTGGCGAACACGAAGTTAATATCGACTATCCTGCCCAACTACATCCCGCCTCTAGCCAGCGTGGTGAGTCATGGCAGTGTCCCTAGAGACTTCGATTACACTCTGGTTACTGCGTACCTCTCGAAGGGGATACATATAGTTCGACCGTAGCTAGATAAGATCATGGCATTAAAATTCAGTGACTTCAACCTAGGGGATCGCAAGAACCACAGTATGCTCCCTCCTCATAGGTATTTGACTAGGACAAAGGGGAAGAACTCGAGGATAATCCCCCAACCATGGACTATGGACCTCGCGTAGTCCATTGTCCTATATGTAATGAAGATACTGTATTTTGAAAGGAACCAGAAGGTTAATGCATCCATTAAGCTCCTATTGTCATGCTTCCATGGAGGATATATGTGACTAGACAGATGCATCACTGTCAATCCCGCGCTAATCCATAGGATCACCAGATTGAGCATGCAAGGACCCGACCCACAAGACTTCTACCTAAGGAAGGCTACAGACTGCACACGTTCACAGAGGATTAAAGATACATATGGCGATGTAGAAAATGGGACGTGAGGCTACAAGGTAGCCTCCATCCAAAATGGTGTAGTGTGCCCATCCTGCCAGTTGATCGCAGAAAATCTAGTGAGAAAGAACATACCTACGCAAGTCACATGGTTCATTGTCAACCTCGCTGGAAAATTTGTGGAAGGACTCCAGATGAATTGGGAAAACTATTTAGTCAACCAGTTAGAATTGGATTGCCACAAAGCTCAGGATCAAGGCTATGAGTTCCATTTTAGCTGGCTGTTGATCCTCATCACGTTTACTACTTGGGAGATGCCAAAAGGTGTGACCTTCCTAGTCATTGAGCCATTTGAGCCGCTCGCTGTGAAGTTCACCACGCTCTAGTACTCAAGCGATATGGGGAAACAATGACAGTTGAACATGGTATTCCATACTTATTATCTCTAGTTAAAGAAGAATATTGAAGTTGTCCCTCGTATGACGTCGAACACTCTACACCGGTTCAGGCCACTTATGAATTTCCTCGTAGATCGGCACTTCATGTATATCATTGCATGTGTAGACGAGAGTAAATAAGAGCTTTGGTCATACTATATGCTCACAGTGGAGGACCTAGAGGAAATAACCAAGGACTGGACTGCAAAGCTCCTTATCCCTGTTAACTCCACAGAATTGTCTGACCCTAAAAAAATCGGAAGCCCAAAGGCCACTCATGAATCACATGATACACCTAGAACTAGTAGAAGGAAAAAGACAGAAGAGGTCCAACAACTGAGCAGTACCTCATAAGAAACCACTTCAGAATCACCTGGATGAGGAGGTGTTGATGAAGTAGATAAAGAAGAAACCAATGGAAAATAATATCAGTAGAAGCAAGGTGAAGTAACACCGCCTAGGGCTCCTATTGATGAGTTTGATCCCTCTAAGAAAAGGAAGGTTTCCCCCATGAAACCTACCTCATGGAAGAAGTCCAAAGCTACTAAGACTAAGCTACAGAATGTGCTCACACTTGATGACTTCGACTTCATCATGACAGCTGTATCAGATGCCTTGAAGGACCTCTTATAGAACACTGAAGCCAAACAAGAAGCCATGTACAATAGAATTGAGATAGAACTCAGAGGGGTAAAGCAGGCCCTTCACTCCAGCCGTACAGTGTTCACTGAGGCCCCGCCATCAGAAAAACCAGAGTTGGGAGATGAGCCTACCAAAATTTGCATAATAGATGATGCATCTAATCTCATATTCATCGCGCATAAGAAGAAAAAGAATAGGCCACAATGGCCCTAAAACAAGCACAAGAGGAAGTGATAGAGAAACTCTGAGTTACGCAACAGGAGAAGGATGACCTCCAAATGAATTTTGACAAGGAAAAAGAGTATATCTAGAAAGAGAAGGAATAGTTGCTCGCGGAGCAGGTTGGGGTAAAAGAAACAGTCAACAGAGAACTTTGCTCTGTGATAGGCTTAGATAAAAAGGAGGAAGACCCAGTGGAACATCAAGTAGAACAGCTTGTTGAAGCCATCCAACAACTCCAACAGAGAATAGTAGATCTAGAGCTACGAATAGTGCCAAGTACTCCATAGAACGTGCGAGACCAAAGAGAAGCCACTATCCAGAGCGCAGTTAAGAGGATCAAAGCCTTAGATTTGGAATGTAAACAACTTAGTAGTAGAAGTGCGCAGACTTATGAGGGACTTACTGAAGACCCTAAACTAAGGACCCTGAACTAAAGACACAGGAGTCACAACTCCATAAGGAAAAGAAGCAATAAGCGATAGTACAGGTGTAGTTGAAACTCCTGTCAGCATTTGAAAGGATGAAGCGATCCCAAGAACAACGCACTACTCAACAACAGGTCCACACCATTCAGAGCAAAGTCATGGAAGTGACTCAGAGTCTCCAACCAATTCAAGATGAGGCTTGCCAAATGTTCGAGGAGATTATAGGTAGAGGAGTAGAACTGGAACAAGTAGTCACTACAGTCGAATAGTTCTTAGAGGGACCTGTCAATGAAGTAGTTATTCAAGAGTCAACCGAGCAGGAATCCTTGGCAAAGCAGCAGGTCGAAGCAGCTTGAGCCAAGATCAAGGATTTTGAGGCAGAGCTACCCAGATCAGAGTGACTCAGGACAAGTCACAGGCGAGTGTTGGGGGCCTATTGGCCCTTGAACAAGTTTTGAGGATCCTTGTTCACGTTTGACCTATTTTGGGACTTTCGACAGGCTGTCGAAGGTAGAGCGCAAGTCGAAGAGGAGATCGCGGGATCTCGGCCCCTTATTTAGGTATTTTTGGGTTTTGGGCTATGTAATAGGTGTGGGGATGTCGGCCCATGGGTTTACCCATGCTTAGGCCCTTTTTTAATGAATAAATAGATGTTTAGGCTATGTAAGAAGGGGCTTGGTACCTTGTTGAGTGCTAAGGCAAGATATGTGTTTGTGTAATGGTGTGCTAAGTGAAAATTGTAAATGCTTTGTGGATGTTGTGTTGAGAACTTGCAGAGCTAAGTGCAAGTGACTATAAGAGACTGTGTAAAGGATTTGTGTTGTAACTTATATCGAGGAAGGAGGATCTAGTGAAGTGCGCACAGATCTCCTGTCCTATGCGGAGTAGTATCTTGTGGCTCTGTGCATGTAGAAGATTGACAGAAGACAATAAAGAGAAGAAGAGTTGGTGGACGTAGCTCCAGGCTGGTGGTGAACCACATATATCTTGTGTTGTTGTTTCTTTGTGCATTGTGAATGTTTTATAGTTCATATGATTTATGCTTAGTTTATGGATGAATGCTTAGATGAATATGATAGGTTAGTACCTAATGATGTGAATAAGATACTAGATCTGATCTATGTTGATATGCTTAGTTCTTGAATATATTAGATTGGGATGAATACTACGATGCTCTATTATCAGGGTTTATTTGCATTGTGAATTAAGGTTAAATAATGATGAATAATGACTGCTAAGGGCTCCATTAAGGTTTTTTAATCACAGATTTGTGTCCCATCTAGGTTGCAGACATCTGAGTCCTGCAACCACCCATGCCTCTACCTCAGGTGAGACTTCATCTGCTTCGTAGGTGTTTTCGAAAGGGTCGATAGTTAGGGTTTTGTTGGTGCATTGTTGAAGCATTGAACCCTGGGTTGGCCCCTGTGCCAACACATGCCTATGTTAATCTTTGTCAAATATTATTAGGAACACATAGTTTCCTTCAATGCTTCCCATTCTATTAGAGATAGAGTGGAGTCTATCCTATCGTTTCCTTCAATGAATAATTTTTTACAATTGCATCTATAGTTGTTCATCAATATCCTCATATTAGACCTTTAATATTTTCTAGATATGTTTCCACCAACAGTCTCAAAAGAATTTTCCAATTTTTGTATAACATTTTCCACACTTCGTGGATCTTGATCTACAAAATTTGATTTGGTAATATCTAAATGGGCCCTACATCTTGTTCCCAACTTTAAGGCCCACCTTGCCACATTTGGCCCTATGGGATCACAATATTTCGACATGTCAACCAGGAATGGATTCTTACCTTCTATTTCCCTTTATTGTACATTCCTCTCTATAAATCTTTACAAACCTTGACTCAATCTTTGTCTTTTAACAAAAGCGGACACATCTTCTGAACCACTAGCAATATTTCTAGCTGATCTAGTTCCATCGATAGGTGCAATAAGTTTATTTTGAAGCACAACAAATGTAGGGGTATTATCTTCACAACTTGCATTAACCAGAACTGCATGCTTCTTGGCCACATCAGATTTGGTAGTAGATATCTCAATACCGGTCTCTATAGATGTTGTTTCTAACATCCGCTTTAATTTTGAATAAATGATCTCCAAAATTGATTTTCCTTTTATGTCATGATTATTGATAATCTCTTTTAGACTTTGTGTGAAGAGATCATATTTACGTTGTACATCACCATATGAAATATCTTCCTACACATCACCATGTGCATTATCAGTTTTCACATCAGCATCACCACTATTATTTCCAGCAGCTACATTTGTTGCATCATAAATTTGTTTTCTTCTACGTGGAGTAGGTGGCAATACATATTTATTTCCCTTTGATTTTTGCTCCACTTTCTCTTTGCTATTTTTTTCTTGCCTATAAAAAAAATCATATTATGTCTTATATACATAAATTTCTTGCCTTAAAACATTAAACAATATTAAACAAATAATATAATACTTAAGTGGATTAACAACTTGCATGTTTGTCAAACCAAGAGAAGATAAATATTCATCATTATTGGCTACATTTTCTCTGTGAGAGCACCCATAGTATGTCAATATTTTTGCATTATCGTTCAAGTCATCTAGTTTGTGCTTCACAAGATTTTTCTTCATATCCTAAAGTCCAAATAAACAATA
The DNA here is from genome assembly GCA_010110895.2 of Picea sitchensis. Classification (NCBI taxonomy): domain Eukaryota; kingdom Viridiplantae; phylum Streptophyta; class Pinopsida; order Pinales; family Pinaceae; genus Picea; species Picea sitchensis. The sequence continues at coordinate 34,469 of SNQJ01S0050820.1, read as the reverse complement.
ATGTATAAGTCAGCCACTTGAATCAGTAGAACAACAATGGAATATGAGTTTGAAACTCAGATTTTATTAATTGCATGTGCTGAAAAATTAAGTGCACAAGTGAAATAACAAAATCAACTTAAAATCAACCCCTAGAGTGTTGCGTATATAACTTGAAATCAATAGTAAATAAGTGAAATACAAGCTAATATTTTGTACTCAAATCAGCAGTGATTAAACAATAAAAATACTTTTAATTTAATTGATTGATTGCTCCAAAAGCCAAACATATAGTAAGATGATCAAATGGGTTTATTATTAACCCTTAACAATAAGTGAAATGCACTTCAAAACATCAATGAACAACTCAAGTTTTGTATACAATGTACCAACAAAATAATGATGATTAGATTGAAAAATGCATGAGTAAAACAACAATGAAAAATTACATCATACATATAATAAGAGTTTAGGTGGCAGGCTATTTAAGGTGACAAATCATCATCATAATCATCTCCATTTCCACCAGGATCAGAATCCCAATCACTTGTGTGTGCATCTTCTTTATTTTATTCATCATCCTCATCTGTGGCATGCAATACATTCTCTCTCCCAATATCTTCATTGGATATCAAAGTTTCTTCCTCAATCACTCTATCATCATCTTCAACCACTTCTTCAAATGTTTATTGTAAATTATCGATGTATTTCCCATCAAGCATTATATCGACAAATTCCATGAATTTTCGTTTTGAACGAGACATTTTTTGAATTTCATACATCCATCCAAGGATTCTTACATCATCAATTAGAAATGAATGGTTAATTTGAAGAGGGGAGATGTACGACTCATCCATCTTTGATAAAAATTGGCGTGTATTTGCACATACAAATCCATACTTGCCATGTTCTACTATGGACGGTTTGACCCAATTACATTTTAAAAATACAGGACTATTTTCACGATAATCAACTTGAATAATTTCTTGGATGAATCCAACATAAAATTTATTTTCGGTTTCATGAAGAAATTCAACACTAACAACACAATCACAATTTTCCTTTCCTTTGTCCTTTTCTTCCACTCTTAAATGACTCTCATAGGCCCACATTCCACTAAAATTCATAGCCCATATATGTGGAAGTTTTGAAAGCTCACTTTCCTCCATTGTTATATCTTGACCTTCTTCTTTTGCATCATTGACTGCATTAGTAATCCATTCTTGAAATTTTGGAAAAGAATCACCTCCAATCAAATCATGACATCTGCAATTTCGAGGTCGATGTTGCATCCATGTTTGATTCTCTTATTCATATTTCCTACATAGAATATGAATGTATAATATAATAGGATTAATAATATAAATCTTTAAATGCAATTGAATCAATAAATTATTGTGTAAAAAATATTTTCACTTACACCACTTATCAAATAAAGATGTGTTCTAAAAAAAATAGTCATGTATCGCACTTATTTCTTCATGTGATATCTTAAAGAACCTTCCATTTCCTTATAATACTTCTCCTACAACTCTCACATGTTCTTCATCGTCCCATACATGTCGATTGACACTTTTAAAATCCTTCATATATTCTGTGCAAAATCCCACGGCCACTTGCATTGAATATCCCTCAGACATGATAGCTTTTGTTTTTTCCCTAGTATGAACATTTTTTTTCAAAACCTTCATATATCTCTCTATAGGATACATCCATATTATTCTTACTGGGCCACAATGCTGTAGTTCATATTCAATATGTATCAAAAGATGCATTGAAATGTTAAATATTGTTGGTGGAAATTCGTGTTCCAATAGACAATGGAATTCAATAATGTCCTGCCTCAAACTAACAAAGTTCGAAGGATCTAATACATGTAAACTTATTCTCTTTAATATTAGGCCCAACCTTATAATTGCCAATCTTGGTCCATTTGCCAAAATTGATATATTGACCACAATAGGTAAAATATTCTCGATTATGAAATGATAGTCATGGGTCTCGAGGCCTCTTAATTTATTCATGTTAGTTTGGCTTATGATATTACTACTTACATATCCAGTGGGAAAGTGAGTCTCAGTCATCAACTTTAAAAATTGTGCACTTTGTTCATTTGTCCAGACATAAGGAACACTAGGTTTTATATATTTTTCATCATCATATTTTTCAACCCAAAGATTTCGATGAATAATTAGTTGTTTCAAGTATTCACATGACGAAACGGTATCAGAAGAACCAAAAAGGGTTTATATAATATCATAGGATACATTTTTCTCAGTATCCATAAAGTCAACAATATTACTTATGGCTATATCCTTAAATTATGGCAGATTATAAAATACGCACAATCTTTTTACATTGTTTTCATTACATGGATCATATCTACTACCACAAATCCCACCACTTTCAATAAAAAACATTATTTTATGTCCAATCTCAATAATGTATTCACTCATTATCAGTAATGGTGCTTCATGATTCTCTTCCTGTCCATTGAAACAAGATTTTTTTCGATGATATGGATGATCCATTTTCAGGTAAGCACGATGTCCACAATAAATACACTTATGCGAAGTTCTTGAGTGCCTCACAAAATCTTGAAATTTGCAGCAAGGACATCCATGGTATCCATAAACATTGAGACCATTCAATGTGTTGTATATAGGAAGATCGTGAATCGTAAATAATAAGGAAGCTCTTAAAGTGAATTTGATTGAATGGCCTTCCCTTAATAATTCAATTGCTTCAATTCCTTTCCACTATTCCATTAGCTCATTATATAATGGCTCTAAATAAGTATTGATTGTATTTGAAGTCACACTTTTCTAACCATGGAATCAAGTTATAATTTATTAAAAACACTGGCCAAGTTAACCATTTAGTACTTTGATATGAGAATGGGTTTACCCCATATAAAGCCAAATCCAACCTTATATTACAAGGATCTTGGGAAAAATCAAGCCATCTGTTATCAAATTCCATAAACATATTAGAATCAAGAACATATCGTTGTTTTCCTTCAGTGCTCTTATTTCGAGCATGCCATTGCATAAGTTCACCAATGTCATTGCACCTCTACATTCGAAGTAATCGTAGGATTAGTGGAAAGTGGCGAAGAACCTTCCTAGGAACCACAGCTGATTACAAACCTGGTATATAACTCCCTTCTTGACATTTTGGGCATTATGTCTCACTTGCAATATTTTTTTGAAACAATACACAACCATTCACACATGTGCGTATGTTTCTGTACCCTAATCCTAGCTTAGTGATTTTGTTTTTACATTGAATTTGTTTTGTTTGCAATGTGGAGTCACATGGTAAGAACTGACTTAATAATGCTAATAACTTATCCTCTCATTTTTCCAACCATGCACCACTTGCAAGTTTAGAATTTGAAGTATTGTTGTCAAATGAATTAACTTACAATTAACATACACATGCTTTAAAGAAGCATCTATCAAATTGGACCAATCATCATTTAGACCCTCATTCAACACTCTATGAACTTCAACCCCTTCATCTAACATTGTTGCATCTTCATCTATGTTTGGTGCCACTTCAGTGATGTTTGGTACCTATTCATCTCTCATAATATGCAATTGTATCATATCTTCACAATAATTTATGTTCCAAGGGCTTACACCAATATGCCCATGTCTTATCATATGTCGATAAATCAAATTTATTTTTCTCGCCTTTCTACCAAGACAATCATTACATGGACATTGTTATATGTCCATATCATTCTCATCCTCTATTCTCTCATCATATGCATGGTGTTCATCTGTTTTATACCTTCGACTTTGACTCATATTTGATGTTTTGCATTCCAATATTAATTTGATATGTTAATTAACAAATCTTAGGTAATTTAGATAGTACAAGGGCACAAAATCAGCTAAGTTGTTGTTAAAAACAACAACATTGACAAGGAACTAAGCTAATCTATGAGTTTTCATTTTCTAGTTGTGAAGAGAGGTTGGGAAATGAAAGCATTTCTTGGAGAAGCCAATAGGAAATGAGAAAGGTGTCATAGAAGGAAAAGTTTATCAACCTTGGCAGATCTGAATCCTTTGGAGTTTGGTAGTCTTGTGGAGTATGCAGTTCTTACTGCAACTTCCCACTCTCAGTTTTGGCCAAGTTATTGCAGATTAATAATTTTGGAGGAGCTTGAAGGAGCTTGAAAGAATTTTTTTCTAAAACTATCGTGCACTGAAACTATCTAAGTTACATTTTTTCTAATACTATCATAGTTCCATTTTTATGATATTGAAGAATGCTAGAAAGTTACCACACTTTTTATTCTATTTTAGATCTACTAGCTTGAACAAAACAACACGGGCATCAAATATATCACTCACTAGGGTTTTCTAGCCAACACAGACAAGGTCTTCCAACCAACACAGAACTAGACTATGATGCCTCTAGTTGTTATTCCTCCTAGTGTATCCATGACTGGACTTACCCTCACAAGCACTGAATCACCCACCCCATGAAAATACGCTGGTCAATTTATAACGACATACAAAGTGATGGTATTTTTCAATTGACAGATGTGGAATATTATCTTCATTTACAAAACTAGGAAAAAAATTTCATTTAAATTATGTCAACAATATTTTCTCTATGAGGTTCCTTAAAAAGCTTATTGAAATGAATTTTTTTCACCTCAACCATATCATAAAACCTATTATATTTCCCTCCCAAATAATTCTTAACACTCCAAATGGTATTTGATATTTTCTTCATCTTTTCATTGTTGTGAAAAAATCAGGTGTTTTCATCTCCATGTGCTACCCAAGTTGCTCTAGTTGTTTTCCTCCATTTTGATTCTTCCTAGTCAAGAAACTCTTTTTTTCATGGATCCAAAAGATTTAATTTAATTATCTATTATTCATTGAAAATAAAATTCATGTTAGGTTTGAAAATGTTATAATTTTCTTCTTCCAATATCCATCTCTACTTTTATGAATCTTTGAGTTTGGATTTGGCCCACTCAACAAATTTTATTTTTACGATTTTAAAATTGTCACTAAATTAAAATGTAATAGATTCCTCCAACCAATCGTCCATATGTTTCCATTCACTATCACACAAATCCCTAAATTCAATATCCTTAGAGTAATGAGAGTTGAATTTAGAAGGGCTTGGGGGATTTTCATTCTTCCTCCCCCACTAGGAGAAATATAGGAACATGAACAAAAATAAGAAACAATCCCCTTTGAAATAATCTTCATCAAAATAAAATACTATGGTGTGAATCGTTTAAAATTGATATCAACTAAGTAAACCAAATGAATTTTTTTACCATCCTTGCACACACAAAAGGGTTGTGATATGCAAGCCTGTTTTAAAATTTTCCATTCATAAGACTTCTGGGTAGCTGTGGAATCTATGTAGTGCAAGTTATATTAATCACTAAGCTATATTAGTACTTAATATTAACTTAGAAATTCACCTTAGGATAAATTATATTTAGAAAATAATTATAAACTAAAACCTCAGCATTGAATTGGGTTTGTCAACTATTTTATGTAGAATAGGCAATATTTGTTGTATGTGGCATGAAATATTGGAATGGGAAACCATATTATATGTCATGTTGATCAAAATGGGAACAATAATATGCAGCAAGAAATTTTTTAGGCCATAAATTCAAGGTTCATTATAGAGGAAAAAAGAGCAAGCAATTTGGACTTACTAAACTGCTTAGAAGAACTTGCTTTAGTATTAGGATCCTTATGTGGGACACTTTTTTAGTGAGATTTAAGACCCGAGAGCATATTTTCTCCTTTCATGTAAAATTTTGGTCTCATGTAATTATAATTTTTTTGAAATGATAGTACATACCCATTAAGGCCTTTATTTCATTTCTCTTGAGGGTTACAACTATTTGCATATTTCCAATGATGCATTACAAACCTATTTGTGTGTGTGTCTCATATTCATAAATATTCAAGGAAAGGAAGATGGAGATGCAATTTTTTAGAATCACTAGAGTGATTCATAAAATTTCAAAGTACATTAGGGTAGAGAAGATAGGGAATTTATTTTATCTTGCGTATAAATAAGATATATAGAAAATATAAGTAATTTTAAAAATTAAGATTTTTGTGGTGAGAGTTTTGTTCAGAATTGTTCGGAATAACCACAATATTCATTATTATATGTCGATGTTTGAGATCCACAACATGATCCATCTTTAGGACATCAAAGCCTAAGGATAAACCAAGAGAGGAGCCCTAATAAATACTAAAGTGGAGTGGAGGAACCTAAAGTCGGCTAAGTGAGAACCTAGGGTTTACTAAAAATTATAAAAATTGGAGTGGAAGAGACCTAAAGTCGGCTAGGAAAAACCCTAGGGTTTGCTAAAAATAAAATTAAAAATAAAATTCTATCTATAATAAAATAATTGTTAATTAATATTTAAGTGGTGAGTTATGAGGAATTTGTTAATTCAATTAATATGAATGTTATTCTTAAGGTTATATGTTAGTTTAGGTTGCAGTTAGTTTTTGCTTCAATAGGTAGTGATATTAATATTAATAATGTTAGTTTAGGATTAGATTAGAATTAATTTAATAGTGTTTACATAATTTATAGGAGATTAAGGTAAGAAATTAATTAATTGGTATTAATTAAGTAAGTTTAGCAATTAGTTTTAAATCAATAGGTAGTGATATTAATATTAATAATGTTAGTTTAGGATTAGATTAGAATTAATTTAATAGTATTTACATAATTTATAGGAGATTAAGGTAAGAAAATAATTAATTGGTATTAATTAAGTAAGTTTAGTTATTTTTGGTTATTAAATAAGGTTGATTCTAATTTAAAAGTCTGGGGGAGAGAATAGGTTAAGACCAAGAACCTTAGAGAGCAGTGTGGTTCTTAAGTCCTAGGGATCAAAATTTTGTTGTCTTCTTTATCGAAGGAGTGGGATCCAACTATCACTCATGTCAAGGCCATTGTCTCTATTTAGGTTATTGGGATTCTTAATGATTTTGATATCTTCCCTAATTCGGTGTTTAAGGAGGTGGTCTTATTTTGCTAATATTTTGGTGTCTTCTAAGCGTACATGATGCTTTGTTGTGAGAGAGTGTTCGACTAATGATGAGGTACAATTTCATTCATTCTTAATGTCAGCACCATGCTCTTTAATCCCGGTCTGAAAAGAGAAGCTTGTTTCTCGAATGTAGCATTTTCCACATGAACACTCTATTCTGTAAACTCCTTTGCAATTAAGTTGGTCAAGTTTGTATTTTACTTATCTTATTTTTTGTTTGATGGTATCAAGCGGTTTGAATGAGGTGAATATCTTTCTTGTTTATTGTTTTAGCAATTTTATGAGTAACTCCTTGGATGTAAGGTAGGTAAGCAATGGGGCTCGAGGTTTGGTTGTTTCGTTGTTGATAATGAATTATGACTAATACCAAATGAAGACAATACATCATCCAATCATACAATTTGAAATTTAAATAGGTCAATCCACACATCATATAATGATACATTCATACAATACTATCTGAAAATATCTCGTGCAATGTCTTCTCCTTACAAGTGTTGCAATAGTCATTTAGAAACATTAATCTCAAATGTGTTGCAATAGTTCTTTGGAATCATTGATGTCAATTTGAGTATTTATAAGATAAGGTAAGGTAAGATAATTTTAGTAATGTCCAATGAATAACCATAAAAGTAGGTAAATGAGACTAAAACAATACATTCAATGTAGGCACAAAAAGTGGGAGTGCAAAAGCAACTCCCCAATCAATATTGAAAGAAGAGAGAGAAATAACTAAGTGTCTATCAAAAAATTCAATGTTTAACTAAGAGAAGATATAAATAATTTGAAAGTATAAGAAACATGATAAAAATTTAAGAGTCTCAACACTGAAAAAAAAAGAGTATGTCAAGGCTTTCTAGTGCTCATGTTGGCTACTAAGGGTGAGGCCTTCAAAGGAATACATAATCCTATGGAAGACATGGAATGGAATGATCATCCCTCTCTCAAATATTAACTTATTCCTTACTCTCCATATAAAAATACATGCAATGTATGCACAAAAATTAGGAGTGAAAAAGAAACAACCCAATCAATATTTAAACAAGAGAGAGAAAAAACTAAGTTTCTATCAAAAAATTCAATGTTTAGCTAAGAAAAGATATAAATAAGGTGTAAGTACAAGAAATATGATATAAACTTAAGAGTCTCAACATTGAACAAAATACATGATGTCAACGCTTTCTAGTGTTCACATTGGCTACTAAGGGTGAGGCCTTCAAAGGCATACATAATGGTGAAAGGCTCTCTCAGGGGTAGGGAATTGAGAGAGCCTTTCACCATTAAGCATAATCCTTACATTCACCTTTCAATAGAAGTATTTCACCTTTATAATTTCAACTTAAGCCATTCTCCTTTATAATTTATCCCCTCACCTCTCACAAAAAAACACCTCACCGCGCCTAAGAACTACAAATCGGAACAACCAAAATTACCCTCATAAGCACCGAATCACCCACCCCATGAAAAAATGTTGGTCAATTTCTAATGAGGTGCAGAGTGATGGTAGTTTTCAATTGAAAGATCTGGAAGATATAATAACACCAGATGTGTCAAACCAAATTCATCATCTGGATAAATATCTAGGGTTTTCAAATGTAAATATCTAGAAAGGAATAGACCCCAATACAAAAATAGAAAATACAAACAAACATTTAGGGTTTGCAAACAAAAATCTATTTACTTGTGAATTCCCTGTAGAAGGCCCTTTCAAATTTGAATTCTTACTTCGCCTTTTGAGACGTCTCCACTTCCTCTCCATAAAAATTTTATCTGCCATGGCAACTTCTTATATACCTATACAACACTAAATGCTCGAATTAACTAAAACCCCTCTCCTTTGGTTGGCTCCAAGCTCCAATGATCCAATTAAATAAAACCCCTCTCCTCTAGTCGACTCTGGCTCCAATTCAGACCTCACTAGCTCCAATAATAATCGTGAGCTCCAATATTGGTTTGGCCGGAAACCCTAAGTACACCTCCCTCTTCCCCGTCAAATAATTAACACTGCACCCACTCCTTCTGCGCAATATTGGTCAGATTGAAAACCCCAAATAAACCTCCATATTCCCTATCGAATAATTACCAGTCCACCCACTCCCTTTGCGCCCATGGACTAGTTGTATATTACCTGAAACACTAAGCACACCTCCATCTACCTTGTCGAATATTTACCATTGCACCCATGCACTTTGCACCCATGGACTAGCTATATAATTACTTGAAGTGCGTTGTATTCTCCCACCTTCTCTGCTCCCTCGTCAAATTATTAAGAGCATCATATTCTCCCACCTTCTACTCCCTCATCAATTATTTGTGCCCTCCTCAAATTATGAATGCGATCAATACCTTATTCTCCCACCGCTTCAAAGAGTAGTCTGAATACATTAATTGTCAACATTTGTCATATGTCATGAAAGTATGTCGTGAAACGAGTGACATGATAGCAGGAATTATTATAAAAATAATATTATAATATTATAATATTATGAAATATGATATTTTTCATAACCATTGATTAACATATTTTAAATCATCCACATAGCTATAGTGTATATAAAGTTTGCAAATTATATTGTGTGACTAGTATTTGTTTAGTTGTGTTTACCCGACAATCAAATTAGTCATTTATTTAGTCGATGTTATTTGTGTGACTAATTATTTAGATGTGTTTTTTTTCTCGACAATCAAATTGGTCATCTATTTAGTCATTTGTAAATCTGCTGCAAAAAAATAGTATAATTTAGTCATTTATTCATGTCGTGACTAAAAAATTTAGTCACGTAGTCATTTATTTGTCAAATTCTACTAGTGTTCAATCATTGCAGCAACAGCAGCAGTTCCACTACTGTCCCACCCCCTGCAGTTTTCCATCCAAAGGAATTGGGCAGTGACATCATTCTTGAGCACGCTCTCAACTCTAAGTATTTCAAGGAGCACAAAAGACAAAATTCTTCTGGAAAATTTCTGAATAAGAGTTTAGAACTATCCTCATATATAGTACCCTAATATTTTACTACAATCTTTTCAAGGTACTTCAGTTGATCAATCGATTGTTAATCCCTAGAAAATCCCCATGATATGTATAAAACCCCTTATTATTCCCTATATATTGAATTTTACATTTCTACTAGGTCATCTAGAACCCTTCTTTGCACCCTTTCATTATAATTTTAACCCTTTGTCTTCTATATATATATCAAGGAGATCAAGTATTAGGATCATCTTATCTCATCTCATATTGTGTTATGAAGTTTATAAATTGTAAAATAAGGTTCCCCCTCAAAGTGGACTGAATTTTATTAATTTCTTATCATTTTTAAGGCGTTGGGTCATAATATTTGGTATCAGAGCTCAAGGTCTTGGGGTTTCACTGCTGCAATTGAGACACCTTGGAATTTTCACTATAATTTTTTTCTCTAAGACATTTTAGAAGAAAATCCTAGGATGATATTTATAATACGGATCAAGGTACTTGGGGTTAAAATTTCAGCTCCTGAGGCTTTATGCTTCTAGAGATATAGCCCGTGCAAGCTCAGGTTATGGAATCATCCTGAATTTAGTCATCTCGGAAATTTCACTATAAAATTGTTTATGTGATGTTTAAGACCTTTACACTCATATTCTATTCATATAAATTATCAAGGTATCAGTGATAAAATTTTTATCTTATGGGTAGTCATATTTTTGTAGATACACCCTGTGTAAGATAGGGTCTCTAACTAGTCATATTAACAAGTCTCAAACAGGTGTTTCGGGTAAAAAAATGATATATTCTTCAATGAGTATCCAAATTAAGTGAGGATAGTTGCATTAGACAATGGACAATCTATATCATTTTTGGTGCAAGTTTCAAAATAAAAAATCAAATATTATGCTCTTGGCATGCTTTACAAGTACTCTCTCTTAGAAGGGCCAAAAATCAGCAAGGTGCGGGGAAGTTACCATAAATTCCACTTGGCACATAAAATTTTGATTAGACCTATGGCATTGCAGAGAGGACATATCAGAGAAATATAGAACAAAATTTCAAGACCATAAGGGAATAAATTTTAGAGATACACTAGAAGGAAGGTCAGCCAAGAGGACAAACTCCAAATTAAGGTTTTTAAAGGTATGTAACCTACAATTGGAATATTTTTTTTGGAATATTTGTTTCAGGGTGACTTGAAATGTGTGATAAATATAAAAATGAGGATTATTATTGTTATTACTCCATATGGGTCCCAAAAAGGTGAAAACGCATATTAAACCTCCAGAAGTCTCATCTATGACTCAAGAAGAAAATGAGGACATACATAACAGGTTGTCCAAATTGGAGGAACAAATTAAGAATGTGAGTGAAAATTCTAATAATTGGGTAGACTCACAAATACAAATTCAAGTAATGGAAGGGAATATGGATGGCATGGAAAAAAATATGGAGGTTATGAAAAACAAGATGGATGATATGGAAAATAAGATGGAATAAAATAAGAATGACATAAAAAGAGAAAGACAAAATTCCATGAAGGAAATGAAAAATATGTTTTCCCTGATATTTCAAGCTATAGATGAGGGATTCCCTAAAGGAGACATAAAAATGGAATGGACTCATGAAAATAAAGGTAGTACTCATGTTGAACAAACTGCCAATAATAAGCCATTTTCAATTAGTGAATCTAACTCTAATAGTGGAGTTAATTCTGGTGGGTCCTAAATTCAACTTTCCCAAAATTGAATTAAAGAATTTTGATGGTACAAAGGTATTTACTTGGGTGAACCAAATAGAGAAATATTTTGGACTTCATAACATTATGGATGATAAGAAAAGGATTCACATAGCAACCTTGAACTTTGAGATAAAACCATACGATAGTGAAAAGTCATCCCCCTTTATATCACTAAACTTGGGGTTTATTTACTAGAGACTTAGAAGAACAATATGGAAAAGTTTGGGAACAAGACTACTTCAGTCAATCGACAAGAATCAAGAAGATAGGTGATATTGAAGAATGTAATTCGGAATTCATGGTACTAGCCACAAGGGTGGATAACCTAAGTGATGAACACTTGTTGGAAGCTTACATGGGTGGATTAAAAGAAGACATTAAACATGAAGTTTTCTTAAGACAACCTACAAGTATTATGGAAGCTATGCAAAATGCTCGTCATATTCATGCCAAAAATAAGTATACACATAAGTATAGCATTGTAGGTAGAGATCGTATTGGGGGTCATAAGACAACCATATATCAACCAACAAGGTTCACACCTTAGAAAATGGATGAAAGAAAAGCAAAAGGACTATGTTTCAATTGTGACAACAAGTACAATAAAGGGAATAAATGTGGTGACAATAAATTATTCTACATAGACTGTGAAGAGGAAGAAGATAGTGTACCTAAACCAACAAGGTTGACCCCTCAAAAAATGGATGAAAGAAGAGAAAAAGGATTGTGTTTCAATTCTCATAGCAAGTACA
>SNQJ01S0050819.1:93175-122855 GCA_010110895.2 Picea sitchensis | reverse complement strand
GTTCAACATATGGCCCTCGCTGTGAGGTTCCACCTCTCTATGCATGAGTCTGAGGTTTCTTCCATTCTTCCTTGGGCTTCTGGTATTTGTCCTGGGCAACTGCTTTGCCTCTGGGATGACTCATGCCTTGGCCCCTCTGACTCTGTTTTCGGCTCAGCTTCTCTTCTGCTTTCAGAGCCATCTGATAAGCATCTTCCACCGTTTGGATGGTAACCATGCTCATCTCGTCCTGGATATTGTATCTCAGGCCATTCTTGTATCTGGCAACTTTTTCATCATCGCTCTCCCAATGACCTTCCTGGATGTTCAGTCGATAGAATTCCTCAGTGTATTATTTCACTGTCATCAGCTTCTATCTCAGGTTCTGCATCCCCCTGAACAAAGTAATTTGATAATCTCTGGGGATAAATTTTGCCTTCATCTTCACGATCATCCTGTCCCAGCTCTTGATCTTCTACTTTCCCTTACAGCATCTGTCATCTTGTAGCTCATCCCACCACAATGTTATATGTCCCTTCAAGTGTGTGACAGCATGCTTGACCTTCTTGTATTCTTCGACGTCTTCATAGTCGAAGTAAGTATCTAGATCTCTAATCCAATCTAGAAGCTCCTCTGCATCCAAGTTTCCCTCGTAAACTGGAAAGTCCATCTTTGCCTTTGCACCCATCCTGGCAATAACTTTGATCAAATGCTCGTTTGATGCATCTTCAGCTACAAATTCTTCTTCAGGTTCAGCCTCTACTTCACTGTCGAAATCACTGAGATCCCCTACACTAGCTGTGCATCTTTGCGCTGTCTCCGTGTCTTCGAGTCTTGCTCGGAGATCAAGCATTTGTCTCTCCATTTCTGGATTTGTTACTTGCCTTCCCCTTCTTCGCACCTCCCTATCCTCTGGATCTAGTGAATGTCTATCTCTCCTCGGTGGCATGGTGAATTCTCTCCCTTCCTTGCCTGAAATATACAGACAAGAATCTGAGGCTCTGATACCAAACCTGACGCACCTGCACCCATAGGCACACCCGCTCACAGGATCTTCTCTTTCCTCGGCCAGGAGAACACTTAAGTGGTCCTTCTTTTTCCCTATCGGGAAATCTGTCGACAGATCTCTTCGCACGATCCCCCCTTTCTTATTTATCAGGGAATCAGAACTCGTGACTTCGCAAGTCCAATGGTCGAGCGCTACACTCTCGGATCCCCGAGACCCGATACCTCAGTCAAAGCTGACCCTTCTTTTTTCCCTGTCGAAACTTTCCCTATCACGATTTCGGTACTCGCGATACCAAGCAGCTCATTTTATTGACTCTTGATACACGATGCACCGAAACTCTGACGCACATGTGCGAGTTGACCTTTCCACTTCTCGTCACTTCTATCGGGATTTCAGACTTCGCGGGATTGCGAATCCTGATGTCAAATGTTCCGGGACTTTGCTTTTCCCGAACTCCGATACGGTGTACCACCTTTCCTCCACTCATCGATTTTGCTGTGGCCCACACACTTTCCTTTGATTGTTGGGATATCACATATTGCAATATCGCGATTCCTGTTACAATAATTTGTTTGGAGCTTCGACTCATGAAACCCCGATTCACGATAGGCATGTGAATCCAACGACCCTCGTGACCTTGATCAACAGCTCTGCCCCTCCTAAGCTTTGAACCCCCTTTTTTTTTGGGAATACGTCGTCGTATCTTCCCTGTACCTTTCCAAGATCTAACGGCTTACGGTGATTCACGAATTCTCCTCGGGGAATTCCGACCGTCGGCTCTCCCGGATAAATTTTTGCGAAATGAATCAAGTACTTCCTCCACGAAGACTTGTTCACCTGCGTGAAAACTTGCAGCACCTGCTTGAAGAATTCAAACACAACCTCTCTATGCAAACCCTTCAACGAATTCGAATACCTATCCTTCCTGATCTTTCCCATGACTTTCAAGGCCTCAGAAAAAAACTTTGTACGCACTCCCTACGAAAAACCTCCAACCACGTCTGAGTGTTGGAGTCTTCGACCCTGCGCACACTTGCAACAACAATCCTTCAAAGAATCACTAAGGTTCACAATCCTGAGACTTTTACCTGGCCTGCGCACTCCCTGCACGGCTCCTGTGCCGACTGCACCTTCTGCGATGAATGAGAACAAAAGCTTCCTCTATTTGATACCCTCTGTCAACGCACTCCTTGTGGACAATTCAACTGCACTCCTTGCAGGAATCTTCTGGCTCAGATAGAGAAACAATTGAAACTCATTCCTTCACCCTTTCAGAGTCCAAACTCAACATGAAATCACATACACAACAATAAAGCAAATGCATAACAGGAAGAAAACATTCATGAGCTTATCCACATCAAATACATAGAGAACGACACGAACCATGAATTTGAATCAAAGCTCTTCTATTAATTCAAATATCAGTACATGGGTGTTCCTTACATAGTTCTCTGCTCGCTCTTTTTGTTGAATGCTTCATCTAATGATAAATACACAATGAGGGTGTCTATATCCATTTTCCCTCCTGCTTTCTAAAACTATCTAGTCTAGAATTAAATTTCTATCTACCTGCATTAACTATTTTAAATGTCGTCTACCTACTAAAGGATGAGAGCTATCTGCTCAAGGTCCATTTACAATATACAAAGTGCACCTCATCTTAATGTTTCATTTAATATCATGCAACAACTTCAAGGTGTTTTCAAGATTTGTGCTGGCTTGTCCAGCTATCCTCCGCTTCCACGCTGGCTCGCTTCATGTGTTGGCGATTCTCCTGCATCATACTCCCTCACTTGAAAAATTTCATGGGCTCCTGTCCATGAGCTCCTACACGGTCTGTCCATGCTTATGTATCTCCGCTTCATTCTTCCAGCTGGCATCTTCCACTGGATGGCCCTTCCATTTGACCAGATACTCATAGTATTCTTTCCTCCTCGTCTTCTTACCCACTCTCTTGTCCAGTATGCATTCCATCTTCAGCTTCTCTACAAATGGCATCTGTTCCATCCACTTGATCACTGACTGTTCGGTTCCAGTATCTACTTCTCCAGCCCTGTATGGGTATAAATATGTGACATTGAATATCGTAGATATTTCGATCCCATCTGGTAACTCAATCTCATAAGCATTTTCCCCGACTTTTCTCAAGACCTTACATGGCCCGATTTTCTTCATCTTTAACTTATTGTATGTTCCTCTTGGGAACCTTTCCTTCCTCAAATGTGCCAGAACCAGATCACCAACCTCAAACTGAAGTTGTCTTCTGTGCTGATCTGCTCTGCGCTTATATTCCTGGCTTGATTCCAGCAACCGCTCCTTCACCCTGCTGTGAAGTTCTTTCATCGCCTCAACGAATTCTTCTACACTAGCGCTGCTAGTAGCAGTCTGTTCTGAATCCCTTAGTTTAGAAATTCCTCTCGGCTGCATGCCATAGATAACTTGAAATGGACTCTTCCCTGTGCTCCGATTCATTGAGTCGTTGTATGCAAACTCTGCCTGTGGCAATATATTGTCCCACTAGCTGTGGTGTTCTGTTACCAAACTTCTCAGCAAGTCTCCCAGACTTCTGTTCACCACTTCTGTTTGCCCATCCGTATGAGGATGATAAGCTAAACTAAACATCAAATTAGTCCCCAGCTTCTTCCATAAGGTCCTCCAAAAATTCCCTATGAATCTAGTGTCTCTGTCCGAAACTATGCTTTTCGGTAGCCCATGAAGTCGAATGACCTCCTTGAAAAACAGATTTGCGATGTGAGTCGCATCGCTAGTTTTCTGGCATGGGATGAAGTGTGCCATCTTAGAAACCCTATCCACTACCATAAAGATTGAATCAACACCTCTTTGTGTCCTTGGAAACCCCAATACAAAATCCATGCTAATTGCATCCCACGGCCTTTCTGGTATGGGCAATGGCTGATAAAAACCTGCATTTTTCTTCCTTCCCTTCGAATGCTGGCAAATTTGACATCTTTCAATGAATATCTTGACATATTCTCACATTCACGGCCAAAAATATGACTCATTTAGCTTCGCGAATGTTTTGTCATGGCCAAAGTGTCCTACTAAACCTCCACTGTGTTTCTCCTTTAACAAGTTCTCCCTCATGGAGCATTTCGGAATACACAGTTGATTGCCTCTGAACAACAATCCTTCCTGGATCATATATTCTATCCACAGGATTCTATCTCTGAGAACTAGATTCTCAGCTGCTTCATACGCCTCTCCAAAATTTGGATCTACTGCGTACATGTTCCTGAGATCGTCAAAACCGAAGGTTTTGACTTTGAACTCCTGCAACAGCAAACACTTCCTGCTCAAAGAATCAACAACTTTGTTAGCAGTACCAGAAATATGCTTAATCACAAATGTGAAATTCTACATATACTCTACCCATTTTACAAGTTTCTGATTCAACTTCTCCTATTGAGTCACAAATTGTAATGCGTGGTTATCACTGTACAATACAAGTTCTTTCGAGATCAAGTAATGCCTCCATTTCTTCAGTGCCTGGATGATGGCATAAAATTCCTTGTCGTATGTCTAGTATTTCACCTTTGCCTCATTTACATTCTCACAGAAATATGCAATCGGTCTGTCTTCCTGACTCAAGACCGCTCCTATGGCAAACCCGCTTGCATCACATTTCACTTGAAATGTCTTCAGGAAATCCGGCAACACCAAAACCGGTTGTTCCGTGATCTTCTGTTTCAACAATTTGAAACTTTTCTCAGCCTCTGTTGTCCAGTGAAAAGACTTATGCCACTTCTTCACTGTATCCATCATCGCTGCGCTAATCTCAATGAAATTTCTGATGAACTTCTGGTAGNCTCACCTCAAAAATATTTCTCGGTGATGGCCAATTTTTAATTACCTCCACCTTATCCGGATCCATCCTCAACTCATCTGCTGAAATAACAAATCCTAAGTAAATGATCTCTGTCTTCATGAATGATGATTTCTTCATGTTTATCAACAGCTTCTCCTGCTGTAGTTTTTGCATCACTGTAGCCAAATGCTTCAAGTGTTCTGCCACTGATTTACTGTAAATCAGTATGTCATCCAAATACACGATGACAAATTTCCTGATGAAATCCTTTAGGATTTCATTCATCAAACTCATGAAGGTACTCAGTGCATTTGTTAAGACAAATGGCATAACAATCCATTCATACAAACCTTCGTTTGTTTTGAAGGTCGTCTTCCACTCATCGCCTTCCCTCACGCGAATCTGGTGATATCCACTTTTCAAATCAATCTTTGAAAAATACTTTGCCCCACTCAGGAAATCCATCAGATCATTCATTCTCGGCAATGGAAACCTGTACCTTATGGTTATCTTATTAATCTCTCTCAAGTCAATACACATCCTCCAGCCTCCATCTTTCTTCGGACTGAGTACTGTTGGAGCAGCACATGGACTCAAGCTTTCCCTGACTAACCCTTTGTCCAATAACTCCTGGACTTGCCTTTTAACCTCCTCATTCTCTTGCGGTGTCAATATATACGTGAATTTATTTGGCAAGATGGCTCCTGGTATGAGATCAATATGATGACTCACACTCCTGACTGGTGGCAATGAACGAGGTAGTTCATCCACTATAATGTCAGCGAACTCTTCCAGCAGTTCCTGAACTTTTTTCGGTAAATCATCCACTCTTGTACTAGTCATAAAAATCCTCGGTTTCCTAACCACGAAGAATTGTGGATCTCCCTGCTTCTTAACCTTATTAAGAAGTTCCTTCCCACTCATGAGAAGTACTATGTCGTTTACTTCCGGCTTCACCTCTTTATCCTTTATCGGAAGAAACATATGCATTCTCCCCTTCTTCTCCAGGGTATATGTGTTCATTCTCCCATCATGAATCACATTCCTATCATATTTCCATGGTCTACCCAGCAATAGATGAAAAACATCCATGGGAATAAAATCACATAAGATTTTTTCATTATATCCACCTATCTTGAATTCAAGCAAGCATTGTTTAGTAACAATTACCTGGTGTCCTTTCTGTAGCCATGAAACTCTGTATGGGCTTGGATGATCAGTCGTCTCTAGATCCAGCTTTTCTACCATCTCTGTGGATATGAGATTATCCGTGCTACCACTCTCTACAACGACCTTACATACCCTGTCCTTGGCCTTGCAAGCAATCCTAAAGAGTCTGGTCCTTTGGACTGAACTTTCCACCTCCTTCTCGGGTGTTAAAACAACTTTTCGCATCATGAGTGATCTTCCGCCTTCTGCATCTTTGGCCTCAACATCCCGCCTCTGTGCTTTGGTGATGTGAGCTTCCCCAATGTCCTTCTTTTTATCTGGACACTCGTAAGACTTGTGCCCATTCTTTCCACATGTGAAACATGTGATTACTCCACCTTGGCCTCTTCCTCTACCTCTAGTATGAGGAAAAGTATTGTTGTCAGCATAATCTCCCCTCTGTTCATTATGCTACCCTCTCTGTTCAACATATGGCCCTCACTGTGAGGTTCCACCTCTCTCTGCACGAGTCTGAGGTTTCTTCCATTCTTCCTTGGGCTTCTGGTATTTGTCCTGGGCAATTGCTTTGCCTCTGGGCTGACTCTTGCCTCGACCCCTCTGACTTTATTTTCGGCTCAGCTTCTCTTCTGCTTTCAGAGCCATCTGATAAGCATATTCCACCATTCAGATGGTAACCATGCTCATCTCGTCCTGGATATCGTATCTCAGGCCATTCATGTATCTGGAAAAATTTTCATCATCACTCTCCCGATGACTTGCCCTGATGTTCAATCGATAGAATTCCTCAGTGTATTCTTTCATTGTCATCAAATTCTGTCTCAGGTTCTGCATCCTCCTGAACAGAGTAATTTGATAATCTCTGGGGATAAATTTCACCTTCATCTTCACGATCATCCTATCCCAGCTCTTGATCTTCTGCTTGCCCTTGCAGCGTCTGTCAACTTGTAGCTCATCCCACCACAATGCTGCATGTCCCTTCAAGCGTGTGACAGCATGCTTGACCTTCTTGTCTTCTTCGATGTCTTCATAGTCGAAGTAAGTATCTAGAGCTCTAATCCAATCTATAAGCTCCTCTGCATCCAAGTTTCCCTCATAAACTGGAATGTCCATCTTTGCCTTTGCACCCATCCTAGCAATAGCTTTGATCAAATGCTCGTTTGATGCATCTTCAGCTGCAACTTCTTCTTCACTTTCAGCCTCTACTTCACTGTCGGAATCACTGAGATCCCCTACACTAGTTGTGCATCTTTGCATTGTCTACATGTCTTCGAGTCTTGCTCGGAGCTCATGCATTTGTCTCTCCATTTCTGGATTTGTTACCTGCCTGCCCCTTCTTCGCACCTCCCTATCCTCTGGATCGGGTGATTGTCTTTCTCTCCTCGGTGGCATGGTGAATTCTCTCCCTTCCTTGCCTAAAATATACAGACAAGAATCTGAGGCTCTGATACCAAACTTGATGCAGCTGCACCTGCAGGCATGCCCGCTCACAGGATCTTCTCTTTCCTCAGCGTGAAGAACACTTAACTGGTCCTTCTTTTTCCCTATCGGGAAATCTTCCCACAGATCTCTTCGCGTGATCCCCCCTTTCTTATTTATTGGGGAATCAGAACTCATGACTTCGCAAGTCCAATGGTCGAGCGCTGCACTCTCGGATCCCCGAGACCCGATACTTCAGTCAACGTTGACCCTTCTTTTTTCCTAGTCGAAAGTTTCCCTTTTGCGATTTCGGTACTCGCGATACCAAGTAGCTCGTTTTACCGACTCCCGATACCCGATGCGCAGAAACTCTGACGCACACATGCGAGTTGACCTTTCCACTTCTCATCACTTCTATCGGGATTTCGGACTTCGCGGGATTGTGAATCCTGATGTCCAATGTTTCAGGACTTTGCTTTTCCCGAACTCCGATATGGTGTGGAACTTGTCCTCCAGTTGCCAATTCCACTGTGGCCCATACACTGTCCTTTAACTGTCGGGATATCGTGTATCTCGATATCGCGATTCCTGTTACAATAATTTGTTTGGAGCTTCGACACACGAAACCCCGATTCACGATAGGCATGTGAATCCAACGACCCTCGNTCCGCCCCTCCTGAGATTTGAACCCCCTTTTTTTGGGGGAATAAATCACTGTATCTTCCCTGCACTTTTCCAAGATCTAACGACTTATGGTGATTCACGAATTCTCCTCGGGGAATTCCGACCGTCTGCTCTCCCTGATAAATTTATGCAAAATGAATCAAGTACTTCCTCCATGAATACTTGTTCATCTGCGCACAAACTTGCAGTGCTTTCTTGAAGACTTCAACCACAACCTCTCTATGCAAACCCTTCGACAAATTCAAACACCTATCCTTCCTGAGCTTTCCCACGACTTTCAAGGCCTCAAAAAGAAACTTTGCACACACTCCCTGCGACAAACCTCCAACCACGTCTGAGTGTTGGAGTCTTCAACCCTGCGCACACTTGCAGCAGAAATCCTTCAAAGACTCACCCAGGTTCGCAATCCTGAGACTTTTACCTGGCCTGCGCACTCCCTGGATGGCTCCTGTGCCGACTGCACCTTCTGGGATGAATGAGAACAAAATTTGCCTCTATCTGATACCCTCTGTCAATGCACTCCTTGCGGACAATTCAACTGCACTCCTTGCAGGAATCTTCTGGCTCAGATAGAGAAACAATTGAAACTCATTCCTTCACCCTTTCAGATTCCAAACTCAACATGAAATCACATACACAGCAATAAAGCAAATGCATAATAGGAAGCAAACATTCATGAGCTTATCCATATCAAATACATAGAGAACGACACAAACCATGAATTTGAATCAAAGCTCTTCTATTAATTCAAATATCAGTACATGGGTGTTCCTTATACAGTTCTCTGCTCACTCTTTTTCCTGAATTCTTCATCTAATGATACAATACACAATGAGGGTGTCTATATCCGTTTTACCTCCTTCTTTCTAAAACTATCTAGTCTAGAATTAAATTTCTATCTACCTTCATTAACTATTTTAAATGTCGTCTACCTACTAAAGGACGAGAGCTATCCACTCAAGGTCCATTTACAATATACAAAGTGCACCTCATCTTAATGGTTCATTTAATATTGCGCAACAACTTCAAGGTGTTTTCAAAATTTGTGTTGGCTTGTCCAACTGTCCTCCACTTCTGCGCTGGCTCGCTTGACGTGTTGGAAATGTGCCTGCATCATACTCCCTCGCTTGAAAATTTTCATGGGCTCCTATCCATGAGCTCCTGCATGGTCTGTCCATGCTTCTGTATCTCCGCTTCATTCTCCCAGCTGGCATCTTCCACTGGATGGCCCTTCCATTTAACCAGATACTCATAGTATTCTTTCCTCCTCGTCTTCTTACCCACTCTCTTGTCCAATATGCATTCCATCTGTGGCTTCTCTACAACTGGCATCTATTCTATCCACTGGATCACTGACTGTTCAGTTCCAGTCTCTGTTTCTCCAGCCCTATATGGGTATAAATCTGCAACATTGAATATCAGAGATATTCTGATCCCATCCGGTAACTCAATCTCATAAGCATTTTCCCCGAATTTTCTCAAGACCTTACATGGCCCAATTTTCTTCATCTTAACTTATTGTATGTTCCTCTCGGGAACCTTTCCTTCCTCAAATGTGCCAGAACCAGATCACCAACCTCAAACTGAAGTTGTCTTCTGTGCTGATCTTCTCTGTGCTTATATTCCTCGCTTGATTCCAGCAATCGCTCCTTCACCCTGTTGTGAAGTTCTTTCTCCGCCTCAGCGAATTCTTCTGCACTAGCGCAGCTAGTAGCAGTCTGTTTTGAATCCCTCAATTTATAAATTCCTCTTAGCTGCATGCCATAGACAACCTGAAATGGACTCTTCCCTGTGCTCCAATTAATTGGGTCATTGTATGCAAACTCTACCTGTGGCAATATATTGTCCCACTCATTGTGGTGTTCTATTACCAAACTTCTCAGCAAGTCTCCCAGACTTCTGTTCACCACTTCTGTTTGCCCATCCGTCTAAGGATGATAAGATGAACTAAACATCAAATTAGTCCCCAACTTCTTCCATAAGGTCCTCCAAAAATTCCCTATGAATCTAGTGTCTGTGTCTGAAACTATGCTTTTCGGTAGCCCATGAAGTTGAATGACCTCCTTGAAAAACAGATTTGCGATGTGAGTCGCATCGCTGGTTTTCTAGCATGGGATGAAGTGTGCCATCTTAGAAAACCTATCCACTACCACAAAGATTGAATCAACATCTCTTTGTGTCCTTGGCAACCCCAATACAAAATCCATGCTAATCGCATCCCACGACCTTTCTGGTATGGGCAATGGCTTATAAAAACCTGTATTATGCTTCCTTCCCTTCGAATGCTGGCAAATTCGACAACTGTCAACGAATCTCTTGAGATCTTCTCACACTCTCGGCCAAAAATATGACTCATTCAGCTTCGTGAATGTTTTGTCATGGCCAAAGTGTCCTGCTAAACCTCCACTATGTTTCTCCTTTAACAAGTTCTCCCTCATGGAGCATTTCAGAATACACAATTGATTTCCTCTGAACCACAATCCTTCCTGGATCATATATTCTATCCACGAGCTTCTGTCTTTGAGAACTGGATTCTCATCTGCTTCATACACCTCTCCAAAATCTGGATCTACTGCGTACATGTTCCTGAGATCATCAAAACCCAAGGTTTTGACTTTGAACTCCTCCAACAGCAAACACTTCTTGCTCAAAGCATGAACCACTTTGTTAGCAGTACCATAAATATGCTTAATCACAAATGTGAAATTCTGCATATACTCTACCCATTTTACATGTTTCTGATTCAACTTCTCCTATTGAGTCACAAATTGTAATGCGTGGTTATCACTGTACAATACAAATTCTTTTGGGATCAAGTAATGCCTCCATTTATTTAGTGCCGGGATGATGGCATAAAATTCCTTGTCGTATGTGGATTATTTAACCTTTGCCTCATTCATATTCTCACAAAAATATGCAATCGGTCTGTCTTCCTGACTCAAGACCGCTCCTATGGCAAACTCGCTTGCGTCACATTTCACTTGAAATGTCTTCAGGAAATCTGGAAACACCAAAACTGGTTGTTCGGTGATCTTTCGTTTCAACAATTTGAAACTCTTCTCAGCCTCTGTTGTCCAGTGAAAAGACTTATGCCGCTTCTTCACTGTATCCATCATCGCTGCACTAATCTCACTGAAATTTCTGATGAACTTCTGGTAGAAACTAGCCAGTCCATGAAAACTTCTCACCTCAA
This sequence comes from Picea sitchensis, assembly GCA_010110895.2. Classification (NCBI taxonomy): domain Eukaryota; kingdom Viridiplantae; phylum Streptophyta; class Pinopsida; order Pinales; family Pinaceae; genus Picea; species Picea sitchensis. The sequence continues at coordinate 111,578 of SNQJ01S0050819.1, read as the reverse complement.
AAATATTTCTCAGTGATGGCCAATTTTTAATTACCTCCACCTTATCCGAATCCATCCTCAACTCATTTTCCTAAATAAAAAATTCTAATTAAATGAGCTCTGTCTTCATGAATGAGGATTTCTTCATGCTTATCAACAACTTCTCCTGCTGTAGTTTCTGCATCACTGTAGCCAAATGCTTCAAGTGTTCTGCCATTGATTTACTGTAAATCAGTATGTCATCCAAATACACGATGACAAATTTCCCGATGAAATCCTTTAGGAGTTCATTCATCAACCTCATGAAGGTACTTGGTGCATTTGTTAAGCTAAGCGACATAACAAGCCATTCATACAAATCTTCATTTGTTTTGAAGGCCATCTTCCACTCATCGCCTTCCCTCACGCGAATCTGGTGATATCTTCTTTTCAAATCAATCTTTGAAAAATACTTTGCCCCACTTAGGCAATCCATCAGATCATCCATTCTCAGCAATGGAAACCTGTACCTGATGGTTATCTTATTAATTTCTCTCGAGTCGGTACACATCCTCCAACCTCCGTCTTTCTTCGGACTGAGTACTGTTGGAACAACACATGGACTCAAGCTTTCCCTAACTAACCCTTTGTCCAATAACTCCTGGACTTGCCTTTTAACCTCCTCATTCTCTTGCGGTGTCAATCTGTACATGGCTTTATTTGGAAAATCAGCTCTTGGTATGAGATCAATATGATGACTCACACTCCTGACCGGTGGCAACGACCAAGGTAGTTCGTCCACTATAATGTCAACGATCTCTTCCAGCAGTTCCTGAACTTCATCCGGTAAATAATCCACTCATGTACTAGTCAGAACAATCCTCGGTTTCCTCACCACGAAGAATTGTGGATCTTCCTTCTTCTTAACCTCATTAAGAAGTTCCTTCCCACTCATGAAAAGTACTGTGTCGTTTACTTCCGGCTTCACCTCCTTATCCTTTATCGGAAGCAACATATGGGTTCTCCCATTCTTCTCCATGGTATATGTGTTCATTCTCCCGTCATGAATCACATTCCTATCATATTGCCATGGTCTACCCAGCAATAGATGAAAAACATCCATGGGAATAACATCACATAAGATTTTATAATTATATCCACCTATCCTGAATTCAACCAAGCAGTGTTTAGTAACAGTTACCTGGTGTCCTTTTTGTAGCCACGAAACTCTGTATGGGCTTGGATGATCAGTGGTCTCCAGCTCCAGCTTTTCTACCATCTCTGTGGATACAAGATTATCCGTGCTACCATTGTCTACAATGACCTTGCATACCCTCTCCTTGGCCTTGCAAGCAGTCCTAAAGAGTCTGGTCCTTTGGACTGAACTTTCCACCTCCTTCTCGGGTGTTAAAAGAACTTTTCGCATCATGAGCGATCTTCCGCCTTCTGCATCTTCGGCCTCAACATCCTGCCTCTATGCTTCGGTGATGTGAGCTTCCCCAATATCCTTATTTTTCTCATCTCGTCCTGGATATCGTGTCTCGGGCCATTCATGTATCTGGAAACTTTTTCATCATCACTCTCCCGATGACCTGCCCTGATGTTCAGTCGATAGAATTCCTCAGTGTAATCTTTCATTGTCATCAGCTTCTGTCTCAGGTTCTGCATCCTCCTAAACAGAGTAATTTGATAATCTCTGGGGATAAATTTTTCCTTCATCTTCATGATCATCCTATCCCAACTCTTGATCTTCTGCTTTCCCTTGCAGCGTCTGTCAGCTTGTAGCTCATCCCACCACAATGTTGCATGTCCCTTCAAGCGTGTGACAACATGCTTGACCTTCTTGTCTTCTTCGACGTCTTCATAGTCGAAGTAAGTATCTAGAGCTCTAATCCAATCTAGAAGCTCCTCTGCATCCAAGTTTCCCTCGTAAACTGGAATGTCCATCTTTGCCTTTGCACCCATCCTGGAAATAGCTTTGATCAAACGCTCTTTTGATGCATCTTCGGCTGCAACTTCTTCTTCACATTAAGTCTCTACTTCACTGTCAGAATCACTAAGATCCCCTACACTAGATGTGCGTCTTTGCGCTGTCTCCATGTCTTTGAGTCTTGCTCGGAGATCACGCATTTGTCTCTCCATTTATGGATTTGTTACCTGCCTACCCCTTCTTCGCACCTCCCTATCCTCTGGATTGGGTGAATGTCTTTCTCTCCTCAGCGGCATGGTGAATTATCTCCCTTCCTTGCCTGAAATATACAGACAAGAATCTGAGGCTTTGGTACCAAACCTAACGCAGCGGCACCTGCAGGCACGCCCGCTCACAGGATCTTCTCTTTCATCGACCTGGAGAACACTTAACTGGTCCTTCTTTTTCCCTATCAGGAAATCTTCCCATAGATCTCTTCGTGAGATCCCCCCTTTCTTATTTATCGGGGAACATGAACTCATGACTTCGGAAGTCCAATGGTCGAGTGCTGCACTCTCGGATCCTCGAGACCCGATACCTCAGTCAACGCTGACCCTTCTTTTTTCCCTGTCAGAACTTTCCCTATCGCGATTTTGGTACTCGCGATACCAAGCAGCTCGTTTTACCGACTCCCGATACCCGATGCACCGAAACTCTAATGCACATGTGCGAGTTGACCTTTCCACTTCTCGTCACTTCTATCGAGATTTCGGACTTTGCAGGATCGCGAATCCTGATGTCCATTGTTTCGGGACTTTGCTTTTCCCGAACTCCAATACGGTGTGCCACCTGTCCTCCACTCATCGATTTCGTTGTGGCCCACACATTGTCCTTTGACTATCAGGATATCATGTATCGCGATATCATGATTCCTATTACAATAATTTGTTTGGAGCTTCGACTCACGAAACCCTGATTCATGATAGGCGTGTGAATCCAACGACCCTCATGACCCTGATCAACAGCTCCGCCCCTCCTGAGCTTTGAACCCCCTTTTTTTTTGGGAATACGTCACTGTATCTTCCCTACACCTTTCCAAGATCTAACGGCTTACGGTGATTCATGAATTCTCCTCGGGGAATTCCGACCGTCCACTCTCCCTGATAAATTTCTGCAAAATGAATCAAGCACTTCCTCCACGAAGACTTGTTCACATGCGCGCAAACTTGCAGTGCCTGCTTGAAGACTTCAAACACAACTTCTCTATGGAAAACCTTCGATGAATTCGAATACCTATCCTTCCTGAGATTTCCCATGACTTTCAAGGCCTCAGAAAGAAACTTTGCATGCACTCCCTGCGGAAAACCTCCAACCACGTCTGAGTGTTGGAGTCTTCGACCCTGTGCACACTTGCAGCAACAATCCTTTAAAGACTCACTCAGGTTCACAATCCTGAGACTTTTACCTGGCCTGTGCACTCCTTGAACGGCTCTTGTGCCGACTGCACCTTCTAGGATGAATGAGAACAAAAGATACCTCTATCCGATACCCTCTGTCAATGCACTCCTTGCAGACAATTCAACTGAACTCCTTGCAGGAATCTTCTGGCTCAAATAGAGAAACATTTGAAACTCATTCCTTCACCCTTTCAAATTCCAAACTCAACATGAAATCACATACACAACAATAAAGAAAATGCATAATAGGAAGCAAACATTCATGAGCTTATCCACATCAAATACACAGAGAACGACACGAACCATGAATTTGAATCAAATCTCTTCTATTAATTCAAATATCAGTACATGGGTGTTCCTTACACAGTTCTCTGCTCGCTCTTTTTCCTGAATGCTTCATCTAATGATACAATACACAATGAGGGTGTCTATATCTGTTTTCCCTCCTGCTTTCTAAAACTGTCTAGTCTAGAATTAAATTTCTATCTACCTGCATTAACTATTTTAAATGTCGTCTACCTACTAAAGGACGAGAGCTATCCACTCAAGGTCCATTTACAATATACAAAGTGCGCCTCATCTTAATGGTTCATTTAAGATCGCGCAACAACTTCAAGGTGTTTTCAAAATTTGTGCTGGCTTGTCCAGCTATCCTCCGCTTCCGCACTGGCTTGCTTGACGTGTTGGCGATGCTCCTGCATCATCAGGACAAAGAGAGGAGTCCAATGGGATAGGTGTCAAATAAGGGTGTCTCGGAAAGGAGGGGAACCATGGAGAGAAAAAAAATGCTTAAAAGTGAAGGGTACCACTATGATCATAATGAAGAGAGGAATGAAATGGAATATGTTACAAATAAGGGTGTTGATAGGCCCCATCATTTTTTTTTAAATTCCTTTGGAGTTATACTCTGAGCTGAATAATAATGTAGTGAGGAAATTGCCAGATGTTTAGCAGGAATAAATGTGTAGGAAATTCGCAACCAGAATGCAGGAGACACAGTTGCATGACAATAGATATTGTATGTTTTGTTTATGTTTTCTTCCCAAGGGTTAGGGTATTCAAGGTTTCTATAGATAAGGGTTGGTCCTATGTTATAGCTCTCTGATATACGTGCGGGGTCCAACAACAATACTTGGCCCAATATCTCAGGGAACCAACTGAGGCAATATTGTGCCCTTAGTCGTACTACCTGACTACCTAGGTACTAGAGAGTATCTTCCTGAGTGTTGTTCTTGGTGGAACTATAGAAATCAGGAAACTGATTGGTTTATCTAGGGAGGGCTTCAGGATATCTAGGATGATCTATATACAAGTGTTGTTTGATGCGCTACCACTCGAAGAGGTACCAATAGGGGTTATACGGGTGGCCAACAATGTGCGTTTAAGTACCACTTGTATTTCCTGCGTGTATGAGTCCCTAATCACAGGTTTATGCGCAAAATGACAGATCTCTATAGCTTAATGACATCGGAATATGTCTCTAGCCTGAAAAAAAAATTAGCCCACAAGTTATGCCAAGGAAAGAGATCTGATACCACTTGCAATATACCATATGAATAATAATATGCAGAACATAAAAATTTAGCAAGCAGTAATGGAACAACCATATTATAGCTAGAACAATACCAGAATAACACCAGAAAGAGCACCTTTATTAGAGATAGAAATGTTCACTTGCCTCTTCGAGGAGGAATGATCCATATGGATTTTGGTGCCCTCCCACCTATTCCAACTAGTTCATTTTGGTTGTTTTCTAGTTTGGCAGGACTTTTCCTAGTTTTTATGTCCTTGACTTTCGGGGCCATTTTGAGGCCCTAAACAACGTTTTTAGGGATTTCCACAATCAAATTGAAGTCTAAGTCCAATTCTGACAGCAACATGTGTATTCCTCAGATAGACCTTTCCAACGGGCTATCGTGCGCCTAAAACAAAGATCGTATGCAAAATTTATGACCACGGGAAGTTGATGTACTAGCTTACCCCAATAAGGCACACATGACTTTTGGCGCTTCATCTCCTAGGGTTAGGTTTTTGGATGTCTAGGTTTTTTCCATTCATGTTTATTGTAAAAATGAATTGAGAGCCTCATTTTAATCATCTTCTTGTGAATGAGCCCAACCGTCACATCTCTTCTCAGAGATAAGCTGCCACCATTCGAACAATCTTGTTCTCCACTGCATTTTACAGTTTCAGCTTATTTCCTTATTGAATAGAAACCAGTTTTACTGTATCTCTGTTATTATGTGTTAATCATATTTTAAATAATAATCAGTATTCATTTCGTTCTTCTCTTAAAATACTAATCAGTGGTATCAAAGCAGTCTTCTCCTTGTCACTCTTAATGCATGTCCCCAACGAGGTCAGGGTACAAAGAATTGGGTCTCGAGCTTGTTTATCTTGAGGACAAAAGCTCCCACATGCCCAAGTGACCTCTCATGGTAGGAGAAAATAAAGACGATGGGATAGGAGATCCTTTAAAAATGTTGTTTGAGGAAGCTCTCACGTAGAAGAGGAACGAGATGATGGATAGTTTTGTGCAAATCCTTCAGCGGCTACCAAAAGGAGACACATCTTCCAAAAGCGGAGGCGCTACCCCCTTCAAGGTTCAAATCAATTTTGATATTCCTATATTTTAAGGTTAGATATACACAGATGTTGTAGACAAATAGTTGAATCTACTAGAAGGGTATTTTTTTGTCCATAACTTTTCAAATAGAAAAAATATTACTTTTACGCTCCTCAAAGTCGTTCCCCATGTCAAAGGTTGGTGGGAAAATTTATATGATCAAAAGGAAACAAAGGAACCCTCATTATGTATAGTCACGGTTAGTTGGGAGTCCTTCAGGGATGCTATTAAGGAATAATACTACGCTGTCGGAATTAAATATGACATGTATACAAAATGGACCACACTGCAGCAGGAAAGAGACCAAGTAGTGTCAGAGTTCACAAATATCTTCCATACCTTGCGCACCAAGTTGGGTATCAAATATTTTGAGCGACATCTGGTGCTCAAGTATCGCGGTGTTTTGCATCGATACATCTAGTATAAAATGGAGTTTCTGGACATCTCGTCCTTGGGAATGGCCTATCGATATGCTGTCAAAATTGAGCAGAAGATCAAACAAAAAAAGAGAAAATTTGGGCCTGGGAACCCTTCACAGCAAAAGAAAGGAAAGGGCAGCCCCAAACCACAAAAAAAAGGACAAAGAAAATATGGACAACATCATGACAACCGATCCAAGACGCAAGAAAAAGAGGACATCAGAAAGACAAAGAAATGTACTGGGAAGTCGTGCGACTTCCATAAGAGCCCCTTCCATAACATTGTTGATTGTCGCTCAAAGCAATCGCTGGTGGTTGAGGTGAGAGCCTTTGAATCAGATGTGGGTTCTGACTCTGAGTTAGAACCATAAAGGGGGAGACAGATCATTGACGTGCAACATAGTTCCACCATTGATACCACCAAGCTCTAGCCTAGTGAACCAGACGAGCCAGAGGAAGGTGTGTGCCTTTTCCATTCACAAATGTGGGTGAAAGGAACCCCGCTGCACTTCATCATTGATAGAGGTAGCTAAAAGAACCTCATCTCAGTAGAGGTCATCAAGCGACTAGCCCTGCTGAAAACACTGCACCCACAACCATACACCATTGAATGGCTATGCTAAGGAAGTGATCTCTGCGTCAGCCAACAATGTCAACTGTCATACGACATCAATCCCTTCAAAGCTGAGGTATTGCGTGATGTTTCCCCTCTCGAAGTTTGTAATGTTCTTTTAGGACAACCTTATTTATGGAAACGTCATGTTGTATATGAGTCTAGGCCTCGTAGTGTCATTATTAATTTGGACAGGAAATTGTACAGGATACCTGAGGTAGTCCCACCTATTGTTATTTCCTTGATCTCTGCCAAGAAATGCAAGAAGGTCATCTCTAAGATTGGGAAGTTTTTCTTCTTTGTGATTCACTCTCAAAATGAGCAAAATATTGTAGCCACATCTAGGGCCTCCACATCCCACCTCTCCACACAATAGAAGAAAGTGGATAAGGTTGTGGAATAATACTCAAATATCTTCTCCTCACCTATCGGGGTACCTCTACACTGTTAGGTCAAGCATCCCATCGATCTGACCCCGACGCACCACTACCCAACGGGCTAGTCTACCGCCACTTTCTTTTACAGAATGAGGATATAAAATAGTAGATCCAAGAACTTCTCCACAAGGGGAATATCCTACAACCTTTCACCAATAATTTTGTAGTGTTTTATCTGAATGGCATCCTCATCTATAGTAAGACTTGGGTGGAACACTTGTAGTAAATTCAACAAGTTTTTCACACCCTGGTACAACACAAGCTATATGCCAACTTGGAAAAATCCTCCTTCAGCATGGAGAGGGTCCATTATCTAGGCTACATTGTTGATCAACATGGTGTGCATGTGGATCTAGCCAATATCCAAGTCATCCATGACTGACTAGCCCCAACCACACTCACTGAGCTTCGAAGCTTCTTGGGCCTTACCAATTTTTATCGCAGGTTTGTGTTGGGATTCTTGCATATTACATGGGCCCTCATCCAAGTAACCAAGGATGGTGGTAAGGAAAAATTTGTGTGGTGCTTATTCCAATCACAATCATTCGATGATTTGAAGTAGTGCTTTTGCTCAGCCTGAGTACTTTCATTACCAGACCTGTAACATCCCTTTGAGATTGAGATAGATGCTTCAGACTATGTTGCGGGCATTTTCCTCAATAAACACAACCACCCCATGGCCTATCATAGTGACACACTATCAGATGTTGTTCGTAATTACCCTACTTATGACAAGGAAATGTACTCCATTCTGCAAGCTTGCCGCCAGTGGAGACATTACATTCTTGGGAAGGAGACAGTCATCCACACTTATCATAATCCACCATAGTTCATGTAGACACAAGGTACATTACATAATTACCACCATCATAAATGGTCCACATACTTACAACAGTTCCACATCAACATCAAGTATAAAACATGAATTACCAATAGAGTCATTGATTGCTTCAGTCAACCTTTAGTTGTGACACTCACCACAGTGCTAGACTCATGCGGCCATGAGACCTCTAGATGGCCCCAAATCTCTGATATAGAACCTGACTTTGCGACAACTTACCAAATGTTGGGTGCAAACTTAGTTGTCGCTAATTTCCATCTTTAGGACAGGTTGTTGTGTAATCTGAGCCATATTTGTGTTCCATCAAGTGAGTGATCGAAAAGATAGTGGAAGTGTTGTGGAAACATTTCTACTAGCCGAAACTTCGACGGGATGTTAATAGGTATATTAGGTCTTTCACTCCCTACGCTATTGCTAAAACTGACCACTAAGAAACAAGTCATGTACACCCCTTTGCCTACTCCTGACAGGACATGGGAATCCCTCTCAATGGAATACATGTTGGGCCTTCCATCCACCAAGAGGGGAAATGACTGTGTTTTTGTGGTTGTTGATAGCTTTTCCAAGATGGAAATTATGGCCACCTGCAAGAAGAGCATCATAGCCAAGGCCACTGCCAAGCTCTTCTTTGAACGAGTATGGGTACATTTTGGAATCCCACAAACCATTGTCTCATATCGGGATAGTTGGTTGCTAATCACATTTCGGTTGAGAATCTGGTCACGGCTGGACACCAAGCTCACCAAATCCACTACCTTCCACCCCCAGAAAGACTACCAAACTGAGTTCGTCAATAAAATGATTGTGCATATCCTCTACATGTACAATTCCAATAACCCCCACACATGGGATTTGATTCTTCCCTATATTCATAATATCTACAATCGAGCCCTACATATCTCAACCAACCACAGCCCCTTTCAGGTGGGGTTGGGATTCCAACCATTAGGTCCCATGGATGTTTCACTTCCCCTTGCGGACACCTCGACCAATTTGTCCCCTACTGCAAATGAAGATGACAAAGGCACCTGGTTCATTGAGTGGATCTAGCACATCTGCCAACAAGTTCAGGATATTTTACAGAAGTCCAATGCCAAGTACAAGTAGCGCCATGATCAACACCAGGTGCCACACAAGTTTTAGGTGGATGACAAAGTTTAGTTGCACTTACAGACATAATGCCTTACAGGGCCCCATCGGAAGCTTTTCCCACTCCATTATGGACCTTACACCATCACCAAGGCTCCGGGTGACAATGATTTTTAGCTCAACATTCCCCCTTTTCTTGGTTTTCACCCAGTATTCAACGTGGTTCTCCTTCGACCATATTTCCCACCATTATTGGACACTTCAGAGATAGAAGAACAATTGACAACAAAATAGCTCAACCCTTACTGCATACAAAAAGAACCCAATGATCATATTGTGGACACACAGGTCAAGGGAATTCTATAGTAAAGGATCCAACTTTATCGAGTTGTCAAAGCAAGGTAGCTCCTACACCAAGGCAAGTGGCTGACCTGGGGCCAAATTCAACAGAAATTTCCTCATCTGATGGGGGAACTCAACGCAATGGACAAATTGCTTCCTAAGGGGGGAGGATTGGTCTAGATGGATTCATATGGCCTTCCACCTATTCAAACTTGTTCATTTTGGTTGTTTCCCAATTTGGCATCTTTTTTCCTAGTTTTTAGGTCCCTGACTTTCGGGGTCGTTTTGAGGCCCTAAACAACGTTTTTAGGGCTCGCCACAATCATACTATAGAAAGAGTTAGATTCTGATGACAACATTCATATTCCTCAAATAGACCTTTCCAATGGGCTATCATGCGCCTAAAACAAAGATCATATGCAAAAGTTACGACCACGGGAAGTTGATGTACTAGATTAACCCAACAGAGCCCACATGACATTTGGCGCTTCATCTCCTACGGTTAGGTTTCTGGATGTCTAGGGTTTTCCCATTCATTTTTATTGTAAAAAGGCCTTGAGAGCCTCATTGTAATCATCTTCTTGCGATTGAGTGCAACCATCACATCTCTTCTCAAAGATAAGCCGCCACCATTTCAAGAAGCTTGTTTTCTGCTGCATTTTACAGTTTCATCTTATTTCCTTATTGAATAGAAACCAATTTTACTATACTTATGGTATTCTGTGTTAAGCATATTTTAAATAATGATTGGTATTCATTTCATTATTTTCATAAAATATAGATCAGGAAAACCTCTAGTACAAAAGATCTCTATTACAATAAACTCCAAGACAAAAACATCCAATATCTCCTACTCTTATTTATACTAATTCTACCTCCTAAGGAAACTTCTAGAGGAAGATCTTTCTAGAAGCGGAAGCTTCCATTAGGTATTCTTACATTGAATTACTTTCCTTTATTTATTAGGCCTTATTAACTAATGTTGGGATTTATTACATAGAAAACATATCCTACAAACTAATGACCCATGTAGAGGGGTTAGGATTGGATTCTAACAAAAAGAATCAAGAGAAGTGTTCCAAGAGCACCATAGTTTTGTTGAGTTAAAAGGTTAAGAAGGTTAGTAGTGTGACAAATATTTTGAAATTGAGATCTAATATCGGTATATGATGGAAACTATAAGAGAAAGTGATTTTCATATTCAACCCTCTTAGTGTCACAAAGGTGACAAAATATTTCTCCATAGTGTTTTGGGAGTTGACCAATGCACAGTTCACTACAAAGGTCATGAGAATGTGTTCTTAAATAGCAATGTTTATTTTCTTCTTTACACTTGTGAAGACAAAGTGATCCGGATTTTGTTGAGAATGAAATTAAGGCAGAGATATAACAAGGGAATAAAAAAAAATATTGCAAGAAACACTGAGCTATAATAATTCACAATTTCTATTAAAGAATGAAATATGCAGAGACTATAAAAGAAACTACAAAGTGAGAAGAAATGGCTAGAATGGTGGAAGCTTATCTCTGAGAAGAGATGTGATGACTATGCTCATTCACAATATGTATTTACAATGAGGCTCAAAATTCATTTTTAACATAAATCATTAATGAGAAAACCCTAACATATAAAACCCTAACCCTGGCAGATGAAATGCCAAAAGGTTTGTGGGACCCAATGGGAGTAGTTGATACATCAACTTCCCAAGGGCATAAATTTTGCATACGATCTCTATTTTGGGTGTATGATATCTTGTTGGAAAGGTCTATATGAGAAGTAAACATTCCAATCAATCCCAGGAGACAGCCTATAGTAATCTTTTGGGCTCTGCAATGTCAAAAAAACATCATTTAGGGCCTCAAAATGACATCGAAAGTTCAAATCCCGAAAAACCATAGAAAAACTGCCAAGGTGGAAAATTGTGTTTTGATCTAGTGGAATAGGTGGGTGGCCACTGATATCCTCATGGATAGTTCCTTCCACCTTATGAATCAATGGTCCTCATTACATCAAGTTCGCTTGGGAGATGGGGAAGATTTTGTTGAATCTAAACCTTGGTGAGCCACTTGCTTTTCTAAAGAAGTTGTCATGTGTGTACCATCCATTAACTTGTTGAAGGATGTTGTGAACCTATTTTTGGAGGGGTTGGATCCATTCAACTAATATGTCTACATTATTTTCCTCGTTATAAGTGTGGGAGGACTCTGTCGGTGAAGATGTAGCATGAAGAGCTATATCAATGGGGGATAATAGTTGGAACCCCAAGCACACCTGAAAATGGTTGTGGCCAATAAAGATATGAATGGTTATGTTATAGTTTGGCTTGATTGGGTAGTGCAGAGGCACTCCCATAGGTTAAGAAACCATATCTTTGTGGTCTTATACAATCTTTTTCAAGCTACGTCTTGTTATAAAAATAAGATATAAAACAAAACAAATGCAGAAATAAAACACAGAAGATACACAATAAAATAGCGACACAGATATATGTGGTTCACCCAGTGTGGGCTACATCCACCAGAGAAACTTCCAGGTCCTTCCTTTATTATTATCTATCAAATGAAGGGATACAACCTATAGCACATCCATTGTAACTTCCTCTTCTTTCTTTCACAGTCTCCTCTCTCAGAATACAATATTCGCAATAATACATAGCCACAATGCATTTCCCTCATAAATGAGGGTTTCCTTCTAGGGAAAAAAACCCTAACATAAATTCTACCTTTAGATCTGCGACCTTATAATGAACGGTCCATATTTACTATGAAATTACAATATACATTTACAATCCATAATGAACCCCCTCAGTGGGGTTAACCCCACCCTGGACTCCCTCACATGGAGGAGTGTACATTCTTCCGGGGTGTAAAGTATTCATGGTGTATAAACATGGCTGAAAACAAAGACCTCTGAATCAAGAAGATAATCAGTCTCCACAACCAACACGTCTGTTGGATAGAAAAGTCTTGGATCGACGTTGTAGTGTCCTTTTGTTCATATTCTAAATTGATAATGAAGTGGATAAACTTTGTGGTATGGGATATTACTTTGCAACATTGTTTTGCTGAGACAATAGTTGGAACTACCTCTGGTACTTTGTAGAGATGACCACCCAGAGTAAAAATGAAACTACAGGGTTGAGACTCATAAACAAGATGACACTTCCAAATATATGGTTGGCCTAAAAGAACATCACATACTTCCATTGGGGAAAAATCACACAATACCTCATCCTTGAAGGGCTTGATGTCATAGGACATGCAACATTGTTGTTTGACATGGTGATCTCATCCCTAACAAAGCCACCCAACATTGTATGGTTGCAGATGTGGTGTTGTCGACAAATCCAGCTGTTAGAAAAATAGGATCGTGAAGCAAATGCGGAAATAAAACACATAATATACATAATACAACAGAGACACATATATATGTGGCTCACCCATTGTGGGCTACGTCCATGAGAGAAATTTCCAGGTCCTTCCTTTTTATTATCCAACAAAATGAAGGGATACAACCTACATCATACCCGATGTAACTTCATATTCCTTCTCTCACAGTATCCTCTCTCAGAATACAATAATCACACACACACACAACTGCAATTAAATTACTCATAAAAGAGGGTTTCCTTATAGGGAAAAAATCCCTAAAATAACTTCTACCGTCATATTTGTGACCTTATAATGAACGGTCTAGATTGACTATGAAATTAGAATACTTTACAAGGAAATTTTTCCTTCGGGGGTTTCTCCCCTGAACCCTTACTGGCCCTTGGACCCCTCAGCCGGGGGGATGAGCCTCCCCACCCGCTCCTCATGTGGAGGGGTGTATAGTCTTCATGGGCTATAAAAATGGCTTAAATCAGAGGCCTCTGAATCAGGAAGATAATCAGGCACCACAACCAAAAATCTCACACTTGGAGACGGATCACAACAACTCAAAAATTGTTATATCTACTCGAACATGATCCTTCTTGGACCTATAAAATTTCTCATCTCCTCCTTCATACATGAAGGCCAAATGAAACTGAGCAGGAACTTAGTTTCTCCCTTGTTACTCCCTTTGTTAACATGTCTGCAAGATGTTTTCTAGTATGTATCTTTTCCAACTTCAAATTTCCATCTTCCAAGATGGATCATATGAAATGGTACATGATTTGTATATTCTTAGTCTTTGAATGGAAGACTGAGTTATTTTCAATATGAATGGCACTCTCCCTATCATAGTCCAACCAACTATTCTCTTTCTTATTTCTCAATTCCTCCATAAACCTCTGTAACCAAATCATACTAGCCTCTGTAGCAACAACATACTCAACTTCCATTGTTGAAAGTGAAACAACCTTTTGTAGTTTTGAAATCCAACTTACTTTTTTCCACCTACAATAAAAACATACTCTGTGGTGCTTCTCCTTCTATATTTATAATATGCCATATATGAATCAACATATCCCTGTAGAATAGTGTCTGAACCTCCAAAACATAACACATGTGTAGAAGCACCTCTCAAATACATCAGAATCCACTTTATTGCATCCCAATGTTCTTTACCTAGATTTTTCATATACCTTCTCATAACTCCCACTGCATGTGCAATATCTGGTCTTGTGCAAGCTATCGCATACATCAAGCTACCAAATGTTGATGAATAAGGGACCCTGGACATGTATTATATCTCCTCCTGTGTCTTGGGACACATGTCCTTTGTTAATTTGAAATGTTTGGCCAAATGTGTACTAATTGGTTTTTCATTCTGCATTCTAAACCTCTCCAACACCTTATCTATGTACTCACCCTAAGACAATGTCAATTTGCAACTTTTCATGTCTCTTGTTATTCTCATACCAAGGATTTTCTTTGTAGCACCCAATTGCTACATCATAAATGAATTAGCTAATTTCTTCTTAAGAATATTTATATCCTACATGTTAGAACCTGCAACAAGCATGTCATCTACATACAATAGCAAGATAATATAGCTTCCATTTTATAGTCTTTTAAAATAAACACAGTGATCATAATGACATCTACTATAACCATGTTCTGTCATAAACCTGTCAAACATCAAATACCACTGCCTTGGTGCTTTCTTTAGGCCATACAATATCTTCTTCAACCTCCATACCAAATTCTCCTTTCCTTTGACCTCATACCACTGTGGCTGCTACATATAAATCTCTTCGTCCAAATCCCCATGGATAAAAGTTGCTTTTAAATCTAATTGTTCAAGATGAAAATATTCCACTTCCACAAGAGTTAAAATAGTCCTAATTGAAGTCATTTTAACAACAGGAGAAAAATATTTTATCAAAATATATACCTTTATTTTGTGCAAACCACTTTACAACATGTCTAGCCTTGTACCAATTGTTTTCCTCCATCTTCTTCCTTTAACCATGTCCCAAGTCTGGTTATTTACCAAGGAATCCATTTCCTCTTTCATGCCTTACTCCCACTTCCTTTTAGTGTCTACTTGGATTGCCTCTTCATAAATTTTTGGTTCACCATAATCAATCAACAATAAATAATACAATGAAGGAGAGTATCATTCAAGGGGTTTACTTAACCTAGTATATCTTCTAACAATACTTTCAGGAGTTTGAGGTACCTGTTTTTCATGTTGTTGTACATTTTTATTTTTTGGTAACTTTGGAATTTTGTTTTCAGTGATCTCATCAAGCACTGTGTATTCTAGTTTTTATTCTTCTTATTTCCTTCCCTGCAACTGATATTTATACATGACCTTGTCATTGAATATGACATCCCTACTCCTAATGACTTTTTGATTTTTAGAATCCCATAAGCGATAAACAAAATCATTAACACCATATCCAATAAAGGTACACTTCTTGGATTTTGCTTCAAGATTTATTATATTTTATTTATCAATATGGACAAATGCTTCACAACCGAAAGTCTTAAAAAATTAATAGTTTACCTTTTTACATGTCCATTCCTCCTTTGGATGACACCATTCAAAGAACTTGAATGTCCTATGTTTATCAAGTAAATAACAATATCTATAACATCCACCCAAAACTATCAGTACAACCCTGCATGCAATATCATACTCGCACGCTCCATGATTGTCCTGCTCATCCTTTCTGACACACCATTTTCTTGTGGTTTTCCTGGAACTGTCTTCTCTCTATGAATCCCATGTTATGAAAAATAATAATCAAATGTGTTTCTACAGTATTCACCTCCATTGTATGATCTGCGACACTTCAACCTTTTTCCTGTCTCATTCTCAACCAAATCTTTCCATTTCTTAAAAGTATAAAAAACATCATATTTTTTTCTAATGCAATAAACCTAAGTTTTTCTAGTTGCATCATCAATAAAAGTAATATAATAATTAGATCCACCAAGAGATGATACCTGAGTTGGTCCCCATACATCTATATGCACAAGATATAACTTTTCATTCTTCTTTACCTTTCCAACTCTGAGAAATTTGACTCTCTTATGTTTTCCATAAACACAATGCTCATAGAAATCCAAATCAATTTGTTTAATATCTGGCAACAAATTTATTTTGTGAAGTATTTTCATTCCCTTCTCACTCGTGTGTCCAAGCCTATGATGCCACAATGTTGTATATACTCTTGTAGAAGCTAGAGCGATAGAAGAGTCAATATTACCAGTACATAAATATAATGTACCTACTTTCTCTCCTTTTGTTATCACCAGTGATCCATGCCTTATCTCTAAATATAGATATGCAGCCTTTACTTTCCAACTGCTTTTTTGAAATTATATTTTTCCTTATATCTAGTACATGTCTTACCTCTTTCAATAACCATTGGTTTCCATTCATTTTCTTTATTTGTACCTTACCCATTCCAACAATTTTTCATGGTGCATCATCAACCAAATGAACCTATCCAAAATCACCTTGAACATAATCTAGAAAATGTTTCTTATGGGGTGTGGCATGAAATAAAGCCCCTGAATCTACTACCCAAGACTCAAAAATATTATCTACAGAAATAATCAAAGCATCTTGTAACACATCACCTGTCACATTTACTTCTTTGGAGCTCTGCAGTCTTTCTTCAGATGTCCTTTCTTCCCACAATTCCAACACTCTATATTTCCCAATCTGGATTTGGATCTTCCCTTTCTATAAATCCCATGGTTTACTGATCCTTTTCCTCTATCCTTTTGTCTTCCCCATTTCTCCACAATCAACGCATTACCTGATGTCTCACCTATGTTTTTCTGTCGCATTTCCCTGCTAAGGATAACACCAACAACATCATCAAATTTTAGAGTTTTTGAACCAGAGATAGAGTTACTTACAACCATGACCAAGTCATTCCATATTTCTGGAAATGAGAAAAGGATTAGAAGATCCCTAACCTCATCCTCAAAGTCCACTTTTACAGAACTTTGCTGATTAGTAACCATATTAAATTCATTTAAACGATATGCAATAGGCCCACCTTATAACATCTTCATATTAAATAATATATTCATTATAAATAGCTTATTAGATGCCGAGGGTTTTTCATTCAGTTTAGCCAATGCATTCATCATCTTCTTCATTGTATTTTCTTTTTAAATATTGAAAGCCACTAACGCTTCCAGGCTTAGCCCTATCATTCTTAGTGCCTTTTTGTCAAGAACCTCTCATTATTCATCCTTAATGTACATCAACTTCTTTTCTTTTCCACCCAATGGTAGGAATATATCCTTATAATATAAATAATCTTCCATTTGCATCTTCCATAACTGGTAGTTTTGGCTGTTAAATTTCTCGACCCTAAACTTTCCATCTTCTACCAATGCTCCCAATCGAACCAAGAACCCTCTTTTCCTGTGAATTACCTTTCTCTCTGATACCAGTTGTTAGAAAAATAGGATTGTAGAGAAATAAAATAAACAAATGCAAAAATAAAGCAGAGAAGATACACAATACAATAGAGACACATATATATGTTGTTCACCCAATATGGGCTATGCCGACCAGAGAAATTGCCATGTTCTTCCTTTTTATTATCCAACAAAATGAAGGGATACAACCTACAACACACCCACTATAATTTTTTTTTCTTTCTCTCACTGTCTTCGCTCTCAGAATACAATAATCACACACATACAAAGCCGCAATGCAATTCCCTATAAAAGAGGGTTGCCTTCTAGGGAAAAAATCCCTGATATAATTTATATCGTTAGATGTGTTGTTGGTGTGGGATTGATCAGACCTGGGTCATTCTCAAGTTACCAAAAAATGACACCAAGTAGTGTAGAGCACTGGAATTTTCATCTCCTCTGAAGAGAAAAAGTCTCACCCGAAGTGAAACCAAGAAAGAAATATAGAGAAGGTGTTCGACAACACAGGTATTCCAACAGAGGATGAACACCTTCAGTAACCACTCACATAACCAGATCAAAGATCAACACACCGATGTTTTCACGTGGTAAAACCCCTACGGGGAAACATCCACGGCCCCAGCCAACGTGGCCACTTGGAGCAGTTTATTAATGCAAAGAAAAAGATTATGAAGATATTTTACAAGAGAGTTTCTCACAATCGATCATCGGCAAATGACCCTCCATGCTCTTTAAATAGAGGTCATGGACCAATCGGGTGTTAAGCCACGGATCAATGGCCGTTAATATCGAGGAGAGTATGAAACGTCGGATCACTCTATGTCGGGAACATATCGTGACCGTCGGATTGCCTAACTACAAATGCATAGTAAT
>SNQJ01S0050819.1:73621-93165 GCA_010110895.2 Picea sitchensis | reverse complement strand
TAACTACAAATGCATAGTAATGCATACTAAAGAAACACACTTTTACCTAACGACATATTAGACCAAGTAGATCTTAACTAACTCCTAAGTGTCTAAATATCCTAACAGAAGGGAAAGGAGAATACTTAGGTGGGTTTCTAAAATCTTCAAGAGTCACCATGATCTTGCGCAAGACAGGCTAATCAAAGAACCGATCTGAACTCATTCATACTAAAAATAAAGACACTCAAGTTGTGAAAGCATTTCTACACAGAGACAACATATTTATCTTATCAAACATAAAGAAGTATTGTAAGGAGACAATTCATAAGCATGCACACAGAATGACACGGTAATTTCAAAATTTTAGGTCCTTATTTATATATTATCAATAGAGCTTCTCGGATACAATCTCATAGAGACAAATTAGTACTCTGTTACAAACTTTTGGCTTTGAAATGATGTCACAGAGCTCTAACTACCCTTTTCCCCAAAATGTATACAAGTTACAATAACAAAACCTTTTGTCTGTCTGCGCACTCTATACCATCTATGACAAACCCTTACAGACAAGAAACTACACCCAACCATACCCAACAATAACAACAAAAACCCAACCCTTTTATAATAATATGCATCTCATATATAGGTTTAGTGGGATCTTATGGCTTTGGGCTCCGCATGCTTTCTTGTTATTGTTCTGTTGTAACTTATTTTTCCTTGTTGGCATTGCACTGTCCCTTTTTGAAACCGATTTTTGTTTATTTACTTGCTCCACTTTATAGCTCTTTTGTAGCTTGCGTAACTCATGTTTGACCAAAACTAGGACTGTATTCCTCCTTACGCAACTTCAAACCAAAAACTTAGGGCCCAACAGGCTCCAACCAGAAGCCTTGACTCGCCCTCGAGTCAAGTACTTGGCTCTTTCGCTGCTTCTAGGAGTGTCTGTTTCTTTCCTTTGTCCTCCTTATCCACTTTGATTTCATCATCTTCTTGCGCTTTCTCCTTTTCTTCCTCTTCAAATGAAGGGCCCAACTCTAGGACCAATGCTAAGTCCCGCTTCCTGACTTCTTCGAAACTCCCAATTTTATCCTACCACTTCCTGGCAAGGAGTGAGGCTTCGGCTACAAACTATTGAGTCACATATGTGATACATTTTTTAGGCTTGGATGAGACCAGAGATTTCCATTCAGAGTCAGCTATATCATCTACCTGATGTATTTTCATGTACATTCTTTGAACGAAAGGTCAAAATTCATGTAGCTCTTTCTTGGATATGGATTGTGCTTCAAACAAAGCATTCAACTCATTGTTTGCTTGTTGTATTTGATCAAATTTATCCTATTGCTCCAGCGGGTCCATGGTGACTGCAACTTCTTCATTGAGCAACTGGATTCTTGCGCGCACCTCCTCCAGAGTTTGGTTGCACCTTGCCATAATTCCCATCCAATCGTTGACTTCTCAAAACATATTTGTGCACTCGGTTGTGTGCTTGTGTAGTGATTTTAGAGCATTTCTTCCTTCCAGCACTACTTTCTCCATCTGATCTTATAGCTTCTGTGGTTGTTGTTCTTCTTCCTGCTCACTTTCCGACAACTATAATTCTAGATTCTCTACGTGAATGGCTAGTTGTGACCATGCTCCTTGGAGTAGTTTTATTTGATGTTGAGTTTCTCCCGCGGCACTTGATTCTAGGAGTTGGGGTACTACCTTCCTTATTTCCGGCCAGGATTCATCAAGCTTCTCCTAGACTCTTTCCAGTTTATGTTCCACCTGGACCTTGGCGTATTCCTCCTACATTTTTCATGCTTGAGAAAGGAGTTCTTCCTCCCTTTAGAACTTTGCATTCATTTTGGCATGCTAGAGCCTTTTCTCTAGTTGATCGGTTGAGGCTCTGATCATCCCAATTAACTACTTTGTTGGCCACTGTGCAAGGTTAGTGGAAGAAGGGGTGGCCTCCCTCGGTACTTAGACATCTAGTGGGATTCCACTGGCCATTGAATTGTCTGAAGGTGTCTCCACCTCCTCTTCTCTTGTCAATGTTCTTGGTGCAAGCCTTAACCTCAGTGTTGATGACAAGAAAGTTAGTACCTATTTTCTTTCTAGGCAAAGCTCCAACAACTTTGCGCACTGTTGTGGGTTTTGGAGGACTAGCTCCATTTGTTCCTGCATTGATGTTGCTCTCTAGACTAATGATGTAACAAGTTCATGTTGAACCCCTGGTATCTCTACTTCTTTTTGGGCCTTAGCTTCTGGAGTTGCGCTTTCGATAGCACCCTCAACCTTGGTCATTGAGGAACTGCGTTGACGACTTAGGAATTGCGGCTTCTATACTATTTGCATCTCTGTTGAAGATGGAGTGTCCTGAATTGGCACAAAGGGTATAATATGTTGGTTATAGGCTTCAAGGTTTGACCCAGTGAGTTCTAGCCTCCGTTCGGGTAATTCTGGTTTTGGAACAGTGAGTCATGGTCTCTGCTTAGGTATCTCTGGGTTTGGACCAGTGAGTTCCGGTCTCTCCTCGGGTATCTCTGAGAGATCCAACTCCGGGTTTTGGGTTGATGGTTTGGGATGGAATGATGATTTCTTGAGGTGTTGATTGGGGTTGTGGTGGAAATGGAGGTTGTTTAGTGATGATCGTGGTGGATGGAGTAGTGTCAGGCTGAGGGTTGTCTTGGATATCTATAATATGGACTGCTCAATCCGATGAGCGAGTGCGAGGAATGGTGGATGAAATGGGTTGGGGGTTCATAACCTTTCTTGGGGAGATCCTCATCCTGATTTTCTTAGCCATTGGCTTGGTGATGAATGCAACGCTGAGAATTTCGTTGAAATCCTTACCTATCAACATAGCTTGCTCTAGAAGCTGCAGGAACATAGGTAATGTTCTCTTCTTACGCTCCAATGGCTACATCTCTTCCTCTTCGTTAGATTTTTTCTATACTAGGGCTTATTTATTCTATGCCTCTGGGCCCGAGCTTGGTCCTACCCTTGCTTCCTAACCCCTCTTCTTCAACAACTTCGTAGGAAAAAGGTAATGCTTCCCCGACTTGTGCGGGTTGCATTTTACTCCAGGCCATGACATAACCTCCTTGTCAAAGGCCTCCTCATATAAGTAGAATGGAAGCATGCACAAATTGAATTCCTCTTGGTTGGCATACCTTGGCCATACAAATGTATGGTGGCAGTTCATGCTGAATGCAATGTTTCACGTGTTGCAGTTGAGCAATTCCTATGGAATGCACAACCTCTGAGTTGCGTCTAGCAACCTGTTGTACCATTTGGACAATGTTGTATTGTTGAAGGCAGTATTCTCCAAGTATGACCTTGGGTGCCAAGGCTCGAACATATTTTCCAACCACCCCTTATCTATTGGTGACAGTGGTGTTCTTGCAGGTGGCGTCCACTTCAGCATTGTGAACGCAACCACTAAGTAGCCGTAGGTGAAATTTCCACCCTTCTCTTGTTCTTCCTTGCAAGCCACCAAAAGGTCCTCTAGTAAATAACTACACCAGTTAAATACATCACCATTGGTGCAAAATTATTCCATTGATAGGCCATCTAGTGTACACTCTCCTTTGTAATAACACCACATGAAATTGATAACAATGACATAGCAATTGGTCTTGACCATCTTAGTTAGAAAGGGTTCAATCTTGGTTGTGCGCCCCCCCTTTGTGTATGGAATCGCTCATATATACTGGGCTCCCTCTTCTTCTTTCCATGCTTTATGGGACCCTAGAAACCTTTGGACACATCCTCACCTTCATTGGACAATTCATTAAGTTGTTGGATGTCCTCTGCGTGAATTGGATATCTTTTATCCAACCACGGGATTTTTTCGTGTACCATGTTGATGAGAAACTTGGTAGACCTTGCAACTTCTCCAGTGGTGCCCAAAACCGACAAATCTCTGAGGTTCATAATTGTAGAGTTGAAAAGATTAATGAACTTGGGCTTTGGCACAAATTGTATGCCTCCCAACTCATTTGGAGCAACACTCTAGAAGACATCGATGTTCATCTGCGAGAATAGAACTTGGTCTGTCAGGTCGAGGTCAAGGAGCTTAAATTTTTTGACCTTCCCTTTGAGATCGCCCACGATCTTGACCCGGGGGTCACAGGGCTCATATGGTACTGCATCCTTCGAAACAACACTTCTACTCCTTGTAGCTCTTAGCATTGTGAGTCTGAAATGTCAAAAAATTTAACAGGCTATACTGAGGGCCGAGGGATTGCACAGGCTTGATCAAAATTCAGAATTCGCAAATCGCTAAGTTCTCTCTGGGAAACAACATGTCCTACACCAATTTCTCAGATCCTTATACTTAGTCTTAGCTGGAAAGTTCTATAATAACTGCTAAGGCTATTCACCATTACCCTATAGACGTAACTTGGATCTGAGTTGTCTGATGGGATTGGTTAACGGAGTAAATCTATTGGGTTATCTCGACATTTACTGGGAAAGTTGGTGAGGGACGTGGACGATTCTAGACCTTCCCATTTAATGGATGAGAATCCTGACATGAATACCGATGGAATCTTTGCATATCACGGATTTATAGTATAACATAATTCAGACGTGTTACTGTAAAGGTAATAAAGGCTATGACTGGACTGGGTTTGTGTGGCACATGGACTAGGATTGTGTTCGAATTCTCTCTTCCTCCGACCAAAAATGGGTCCCCATCATATTAATGGATGTCATTAATAGGTTCATGACTCTGTTGATCCTACGCTGTTGAGTAAGAATTTATGCATCAAAACAACACTTAGAAAGAAAAATGACAGATATGTGGAATACCACCTTCAAGTCAAAAAAAGTTCTTTTTGAATGGTTGGTCATTCCCTTTGGTTTTAAAAATGCTCCGAAAAATTTCATGAGGATGATGGACAATATCCGATGACCTTTCACGAATACATTTGTAGTGGTTTATCTCAATGACATCCTCATCTACCGTAAGACTTGGGTGGAACACTTGCAACATATTCAACAAGTTTTGCACACGTTGTGACACCACAAGCTATATGCCAACTTGGAAAAATGATCCTTTGACATGGATGGGGTTCATTATCTAGGCTACATTGTTGATTAGCATGGTGTGCATGTGGATCTAGCCAAGATCCAAGTCAGTCATGACTGGCTAGCCCTAACCACACTCACTGAGCTTCAGATCTTTTTGGGCCTTGCCAATTTTTATCGCAGGTTCGTGTTGGCATTCTCCCATACTGCATGGGCCCTCATCCAAGTAACCAAGGATGGTGGTAAGGAAATGTTTATGTGGGGATTATCCCAACAACAAGAGTTCGATGATTTGAAGAAGCACTTGTGCTCATCTTGAGTACTTTCATTAGCAGACCTACAACATCCCTTTGAGATCGAGACAGATGCTTCAGATTATGTTGTGGTGTCATCCTCACTCAACACAACCATCCTATGGCCTATCATAGTGAGACACTATCAGATGTTGTTTGTAAATACCCTACTTATGACAAGGAAATTTACTCCATTGTGCAAGCCCACTGCCAATGGAGACATTACATTCTTGGGAAGGAGACAGTCATCCACACTGATCATAATCCACTATAGTTCATGCAGACACAAGGTAAATTATAGAATGACCGCCATTAGAAGTGGTCCACATTCTTGTAGCAGTTACACCTCAACATTTGAAGTATAAAACATGAAGTACCAATAGAGTCATTGATTGCCTCAGTCGACCTCCAATCGCGACACTCACCACAATGCCAGACTCATGTGGCCATGAGATCTCTAGATGGCCCCACCTCTATGAGATAGAACCTGACCTTGCCACAACTTATCAAATGTTGGGCACAAAATTAGTTGTCACTAATTTCCATCTTTAGGATGGGTTGTTTCATAATCTGGGCCATATTTGTTTTCCATCAAGCGAGCGAGTGAAGATGATTTGGGAATCCCACTACAGTCGGGTGGCAGGACACTTCGACATCAAAAAGATAGTGGCAATGTTGTAGAAACATTTCTACTGGATGAAACTTCGACAGGATGTCAGTAGATATATCAGGTCCTGCACTTCTTATGCTATTTCCAAACTAACCACTAAGAAACAAGGCATGACACCCATTTTCCTACTCCTGACAGGACATGGGAATCCATAATAATGGAATAAATGTCAGGCCTTCCATCCACCAAAAGGGGAAATGACTTTGTTTTTGTGGTTTTTTATCACTTTTCCAAGATGAAAATTATGGTCACCTGCAAGAAGATCATCACAACTGAGGCCACTTCCAAGCTCTTATTTGAACGAGTATGGGTACATTTTGGAATCCCACAAACAATTGTTTTAGATCGGAATATTTGGTTCCTAAGCACATTCTGGTCGAGCCTCTAGTCACTGTTGGACACCAAGATCACCAAATCCACTACCTTCCACCCCCAGAAAAGACGACCAAATTGAGGTCATCAATCAGATGATTGTGCATATCCTCTGCATGTACAATTCCAAGCAACCCCATTGTTGGCACAGGGGCAGACCCAAGGTTTGATGCTCAAGAGTGCACCAAAAAAACCCTAACTACTGGCCCTTTCAGCAACACTTGTGAAGCAGATGTAGTCTCACTCGAGGTAGAGACAGGGGTGGTTGCAAGACTCATATGTCTGCAACCTTAGCTGGGACATTGATCTATTATTATATCTTTTAAAGGGAACTTAGAATAGATCCTTCATCAATATTTAACCCTTCTGGTACTTCGTAGATAGCACAGAGCATTGCAGTGAATACTTGTACCAAAGATGATTCAGTACTTAGCCAGAGAAATATAGGTTAGATTCAATGTATCAAGCACTAAGCATCTTATATATCAGATCTAACATTCATTCATATATCATCAACACAAAGCATAATTAGATCTACTTAATCACATCAAGCACTCAACCAAGAAAGAGATAAACACATTAGATCGAAGAACAAAGCACTGTACACACAGTTACTGTGGTTCACCCCCACCCTGGGGCTATGTCCACAAAGTCTTCTTTATATTATCTTGGTCAAGCAGTTACAACACTAAGCTTCAATAACCCTTACTTCTCACAGGACAAAATATTGGCGCAGCTCGCTAGATCCTTCTTCCTTTCTCTTCAGCACCAGACTACAACAACTTGCACTTAGCATTCTGATCTCATGCACAGAGAACTCTAAGATACATCCGATCACACAGATCCAGTTACTATCACTAAGATTTCAGTTATACATCACATAGATATACTACATTACTATCATCCTACTTCTCCCCTATTTACATTGCCTATTTATATATTACAAAATGGGCCTAAGTGTCAGTAAACCCACAGGCTGACATCCCTTTCCCATTACATCTACCCAAAACCCTAAAATGGACCCAAAAATAGGTCTTGCTTCCTTACTTTCCACTTCGCATTACACTCCTCCCTTGGCAAGCTGTCGCAGTCCCAGAAGTGGTCAAATATGACCAAGTATTCTTCAAGACTTGGTCAAGGGCCAATAGGCCCCCAACACTCACTTGTGACTCATCCTGAGTCACTCAGGTCTGACCAATTCTTCTTTGAAAACCTCGAGCTTGGCTTGAGATGCTTCAACCTGCCGTAGTGCGACAGCCTCTTGTTTAGTAAATTCTTGGATTATTATGTCATTGAGCGGTCCTTCCAGGCATTGTTCTGCAGTGATGGAACCCTATTCAAGTTAAAATCCCTGGCTTTCAAGTTCATCGAGAAGTTGGCATGCCTTCTCTTGGAGTGGTTGCAGTCGTTGAGAGAATTCCATCACTTTACTTTATAGCATGTGTACTTGTTGTTGGGTTGTGCATTGTTCTGTGAACCTCTTCATTCTTTCGACTGGGGTCATGGACTTCAGTTGTAGTTGTAGCACATATGCATGCTTCTTTTCTTTGTGGAGTTGTGCCTCCAATGTCTGCAATTTTGGATTTTCTGCGACGGTTTCATAAGTCTGGGCACTTCTAGTGCTTAGCTTCCTGCATTCCAAAGCCAATGTTTTTAATCGGTTGATTGTGCTTTGAGTAGTGGCCTCTCTTAGATCTCTTATCTCTTAGGGTGTCTCAGTCATGGTGTGGAGCTCCAAATCCATGATGCGCTGTTGAAGTTGTTGGATTTCTTCTTCCAGTTGGGTCACCTGATGTGGGAGACGATCTTCCATCTTCACTTCTATGATCGTCATAGAGCGCAGTGCTTTGTGAACTCTTTCCTATACTTCAAGTTTCTCTGCTAGCAACTAGTCCTTGCTCTGTTATAACTATGCTTTTTCCTCCTCCCACTTCACTTGTAAGGCAAGCTGCTCCTATTCGGCCTTCTTCCGTTTTTCTCCATGTGTGCTCTGTTCTTGCACCAAAGCCTAGGTGGCTTGCATTATGTCTTCTTGAGCTCGTCGAAGGAAATCTTCAAATTTCTTGACGATCTGGCATAACTGTGTGGGCTTGTCGCTTGTTCTTGATATTTCCATCATTAAGGGCATCGTAGAAACTGCTTGGATGGATTGGAGTTCCTGTTGTACTTCTTTGAGTTTGCCCATGATCTGGATGAATAGCTCCTCCTACTTTGCTTCTTGCTTTTCTGCGAGCTCTAGTGAAACATCATTCAATGCGGCAATTAAGAAGTTGAAATCATCCAGGGTAAGGGTAGTTTTCAGCGTGGTCCAGGTGGCCTTAGATTTCTTTCAGGATAAGGGATTTGGTGGGGTAATATTCCTTTTCTTGGAGGGATCTTCCTCGCCCCTAGGTGGAGTAACCTCTCCTTTTCTCTATTCAACTTCTATGCGCCCTAGTTCTTCACCATCACCTCACTTTGCAGGTGAGAGAAAAGAAGTCTTCATGGATGTGCTTTGGATATCCTGAACTTCCACATCCTTCTTAGTCTTGCGCATTCCAGGTGTATCCAGCATAGCTTCAGGGATATCTACGTCAGAAATCTTTGTGGGGTCTGCTGCAACAAGGAGCTTTGCCGCCCATTCCTTGGTAATCTCCTCCAAGTCATCTTCTGTCAGCTTGTAATATGACTAGAGTTGTTATTTGTGCTCATCTACGCACGCTGTGATGTAGGTGAAATGACGATCTGCGTTGAATTTCATCAAAGTTCTAAACCTATGAAGCATGTTAGGTGTGATGTGCAGTGTAGAATGAATGGCATTCTTCAACTGAGTGTAGTAAGCATGGAAGACAACATTGGACTACCACTATTTTTTCATGTCGTAGGAGTACCACAGCGTATAGAACTTCACGGCCAGTGGTTCGAAAGGTTCGATCTTCGGGAAAGTGGCTCCCTCGGGCAGTTCCCAAGTGATGAAAGCGATGAGTATGAGCAACCAACTAAAGTGGAACTCATACCCTTGGTCCTGCGCTTGTCTACAGTCAAGATCTAGCTGATTTATAAGGTATTTTTCCCAGTTCATTTGTAGTCCCTCCGCGCACTTCCCTGCGAGGTCAACCACAAGTCCGGTCACTTGTGTAGGTATGTTTTTTCGGACTAACTTTCCTGTGATCAACTGGAAACCAAAGCGTACTGTTGCATTCTCAAGGGAGGCTACCTTGTAACCTCTCTTGCCTTTCTCCAGATCACCATATGTGTCTTTTATTCGTTGAGCGAGAGCGCGATCTACGGTCTTTCCCGAGTAAAATTCCTGTGGGTTGGGGCCTTACATACATAGCCCAGTGATCCAATTGTTCAGAATCGAATCCATAGTGATGTGGCGGTCCAACCATAGGTATCCTCCGTGGTAGAAGGACAACAATAGTCTAATGAATGCATTTACTTCCTGATGCCTCCCGAAATGTGGAATCTTCATCACATTGAGGAGGGTTGACTGCGCAAGGTTATGGGTCCATTGCTACGGTACAATCTTGGGGTTCTTTCCTTTTGTAATAGTCAATTACTTGTGAAAGGGATAGCATACTATACACCTTGCGATCTCCAAGGGTAAAATCACTAAATGTCAGCACGGTGAGCTTCTCCTGGTCAGCATGAACTACGTGCACCCCTTTCGGGAGGTACGTAGTGACTACAACATAGTCAAAGTCTCTCGGTACAGTGTCTCGATTCACTATTCTGCTTAGTGGTGGGATATATTTAGGCAAGATTCTAGGGATCATCTTCACAATGGCGAAGTCATTTCTGAGCTTCGATCGTCTTTCCGAAGGTGGTCGGGATGGTCTTGCTTGAGCAGTGGAGGGGGAAGCTGGAAGTGTGCCCAAGGACGATGCCTGTACACCTATAGACATTCCATGTTCTGACATGACTCTCTCAGTCATTAAATCAATTAGAACTTCTTCAACAATTTTCTCAGCAGCACTGAGCTCGTTCGACATACAAACTTGGGTCAGCTGGCTCGGGTGAAAAAGGAATTCAGAGACTACAGTGAATAGTAAGGTAATGATCTCAAGGTAATTAAATCTCAGGTTTCGTGCTCAAATTCTCAGTTAAAAAAAATTATTCTCGGTGCGTGGTGTGATGGGTTAAGTACGCAATCCCAGCAACAGTCTGCTTACAACAGACATGGGGCCTTCATTAACTCTGTTTTATCCGTTCTCATGCTATCCAATGGTCTAGTAGTAACCCATAACTGCTTTTTGATCCATTCAGAGTGACATTCGAATGGGTATATCAGCTCCAATGGCTATATTGCTTCGTCATGGAGAAGTACTCTATGTCATTGTTATGATATCTCGACGAAGCTCCAATTCTACAATTCTTCTTGCTGCGAAGTGTCCTCTAGAATCTCTTGTAACCTTACAGTATTATCCCTTTTCTTTCTTAACTTCCTATCCTTCTTCCCAGTGAGCTTCATCTCAGTATTGCTTTTACTATTTTGATGTTTATCTTCTGTGGTCTTAGTTACTTCGCGTTGTTGAAAGTCTTTCCTAGGGTTCCTTGATAATACTTCTTCTGTATCAAAAATAGGAAACTCGATCTTCTGCGAATCCTCAAGTGTTCTCTTAGCTTCGACATCGGAGTTGCTAATATTAAATATCTGTGATATTCTCTTCTCTTCTTCAATCAAGTGTGTGATCCTTCTGGTCATAAAGTATTTTAGCTCTTGCTTCTTCTGTTCCAAAACTTTTTCTTCTTCTTTTCGTCTGGCTTGTTCTCTATCAATCCGAGGTTTTCCTATGAGCATGGTAAACAGGGCATTGTCTTCAACAAATTTAATGATCTCAAAGTATTCCTTTGTCGAAGTTCCATTGACAGTCATAGGTATCCGAGCGAGCCTTCCACATAGGTTTACTATCTTTCCTCTTAAGAAACTTGTTCCTCCTAGGGAAGGGATCATGGTCGGCTTTCCTATAGCTTCCCAAGTTCTTTCTAGCATAATGTTCACTTGTGTTTCTTCATCAAGAGTACATTCAATGTCAAAGTCCCCTATTCTTTCTTTGATTCACTCATTTTCTTTGAAGATCTTTGATATCCTAACATGTCGGTGGTCATTCAAGGTATCTTTTCTGTAGCAATATCTTTTTTGATTCTTTCTGGATTTCTGCTATAATCTTGGTCTCTTGATCTCCTTCAGGGTTCACTTGCTCCATATTCATTTTCTCAAGCCTGGAAATCATTCTAGGGAAATCCAGTACTGCATGGTCCATAGCCTTACAACAGAGGCAACTAGGTCTTCTCCCAGGGCATTCCTTAGCAAGATGTCCCGATCTTCTGCAACTATAATAGAGGGTTAATCATCTCTTTCATTTAGATGTTCCCCAGCTCCTTCTGTACTGTGCACCAGGATCATGGTGGCTAGCCTGCAAAAAAATCTTTCTAGGATCCTGCATCCACTTGTTAGTCCAAACATTCTTTCTATGCATAGGTATAACATATCTATCACTATACTTATCAGATCTATTCATATCAAACTTTCTTTCATCTATTAATTCCCTAGTTTTGAAGATAGGACAAAATCTATCAAACATACCTAGATCCATTCTTTAGAAACAAAATATTTCACTTATCTTACTTCTATAGAGAACAAACCTTTCAAATCTATTTTTTTTTTACTATTCTTATAGTTATTAGAGCATAGATCTTACAGATCTTAACTCTTTTCTACAAATCTGACCTTTTCCCTTCAAAAATTTTCCACTTTTACTTTTCTTAAATCATAGATTATTCATATATCACTTCGTTTTTTCAGTATCAACCTATTTCTTGTAGATCTGACCTTTTCCCTTTAGATATGACCTCTTTTTCTTGGCACAAAGCTTTGTAGGTCAAGTAGAATACTGCACACTAAGGAAACATATCTACGCACAGAGCTTAGTTCACACAAAGCCTTTTCTTCTTTTGTTCCCAGCAATCACAGTTCCTGTCACGGCAACGGAACCACTTGTTGGCATAGGGGCAGAACCAGGTTTCAATGCTCAAGAGTGCACCAACAAAACCCTAACTACTGACCCTTTTGGCAACACCTATGAAGCATATGTAGTCTTACCTGAGGTAGAGATAGGGGTGGTTGCAGGACTCAAATGTCTGCAACCTTAGCTGGGACACTGATCTGTGATTATATATTTTATAGGGTACTTAGCATAGATCCTTCATCAATATTTAAACCATCTGGTACTTCGCAGATAGCACAGAGCATCGCAGTGAATACCTATACTAAATATGATTCAGTACTTAGCCACAAAAATATAGGTTAGATTCAACAGATCAAGCACTAAGCATATTATATATCAGATCTAACATTCATTCATATATCATCAGCACATAGCATAACTATATCTACTTAATCACATCAAGCACTCAACCAAGAAAGAGATAAACACATTAGATCGAAGCACAAAGTACTATACACACAATTACCATGGTTCACCCCCACCCTGGGGCTACATCCATGAAGTCTTCTTTATATTATCTTAGTCAAGCAGTTACAACACAGAGTTTCAATAACCCTTACTTCGCACAGGACATAAGATTTGTGCAGCTTGCTAGATCCTTCTTCCTTTCTCCTCAGCACCAGACTACACCAAATTGCACTTAGATTTCTGATCTCATGCACATAGCACTCTAAGATACATCCAATTACACAGATCCAGTTACTAGCACTAAGCTTTCAGTTATACATCACATAATGTACTACATTACTATCATCCTACTTCTCCTCTATTTACATTGCCTATTTATAGATTACAAAATGGGCCTAACAATATGTAAACCCACGGGCCGACATCCCTTTCCCGTTACATCAACACAAAACCCTAAAATGGACCCAAAAATAGGTGTTGCTTCCTTACTTTTCGCTTCACGTTGCGCTCCTTCCTTGGCAATTTGTCACAGTCCCAAAAGTGGTCAAATATGACCATGTATTCTTCAAGACTTGGTCAAGGGTCAACACCCGCACATGGGATGAGAGTCTTCCCTATGTTCATAATATCTACAATTGATCCCTACATAGCTCAACCGACCATAGCCCCTTTCAGGTGGGGTTGGGATTCCAACCATTGGGTCCCATAAATGTTGCACTTCCCCTTGCGGCCACCTCAGCCAATTCGTCCCCTGCTCCAAATGAAGATGACAAAGGCACCCAGTTCATTGAGTGGATCCAACACATCTGCCAATAGGTTCAGGATATTTTACATAAGTCCAATTCCAAGTACAAGCAGCACCATGATCAACACTAGGTGCCACATAAGTTTCAGGTGGATGACAAAGTTTGGTTGCACTTACAGAAATAATGCCTTACAGGGCCCCATTGGAAGCTTTGCCTACTCCATTATGGACCTTACACCATCACCAAGTCTCTGAGTGACAATGATTTTGGGCTCAACATTCCCCCTTTTCTTGGTTTACACCTAGTATTCAACGTGGCTCTCCTTCGACCATATTTCCCACCATTATTGGATACTTCAGAGATAGAATAACAGTTGACACCAACATAGCTCAAACCTGATTGCATGCAATAGGAATCCAATGATCATATTGTGGACACATAGGTTAAGGTCACTTGACAACAAAGGATCCAACTTTATCAAGTTGTCAAAGCAGGGCAACTCCTGCACCAAGGCAAGTGGCTCACCTAGGGCCAAATTCAGCAAAAATTTCCTCATCTGATGGGGGAACTCAATGCAATGGATAAAATTTCTTCCTAAGGGGGGAGGATTGTTATATATGGATTTAAATGGCCTCCCCCCTATTCAAACTGGTTCATTTTGGTTTTTTTCTAGTTTGGCATCATTTTTCCTAGTTTTTAGGTCCCTGACTTTCGGGGTCGTTTTGAGGCCCTAAACAATGTTTTAGGGCTTGCCACAATTATACTACATAAAGAGTTAGATTATAATGACAACATGTGTATTCCTCAATTAGACCTTTCTAACGGGCTATCGTTCACCTAAAACAAAGATCGTATGCAAAAGTTATGACCCTGGGAAGTTGATGTACTAGCTTACCCCAACGAGGCCCACAGGACTTTTGGCGCTTCATCTCCTAGGGTTAGGTTTTTGGATTTCTAGGGTTTTTCCATTCATGTTTGTTGTAAAAAGTCCTTGAGAGCCTCATTGTAATCATATTCTTGTGAATGAGCACAACCATCATATCTCTTCTCAGAGATAAGCTGCCACCATTCCAATAAGCTTGTTTTCTGCTGCATTTTACAGTTTCAACTTATTTCCTTACTTAATAGAAACCAATTTTACTGTATCTTTGTTATTCTGTGTTAAGCATATTTTAAATAATAATTGGTATTCATTTCGTTTTGCTGATAAAATCTAGATTAGGAAAACCTCCAGTAGAGTGGATCTCTATTACAATAAACCAAGACAAAAATATACAATGCCTCCTACTCTTATTTATACTAATTCTACCTTCTCAGGAAACTTCTAGAAGAATATCTTTCTAGAAGCGGAAGCTTCCATTAGGTCTTCTTACCTTGAATTATTCTCCTTTATTTATTAGGACTTATTAACTAATATTGGTTGTTGAGTCTCAATATTGACACTTCTATTACCCTATATTATCTATGTCTGAGTCAATTTTACCTATGATATGTGTATCTAATTGACTGTTTCATCCATAAATACAATTTATGACCTTGATCATGTGCATAGAGAGGTAAATTATGGTTAAGGCATGATTTGTTTAATTTTATTGAGTTAATTAGATTAAATTATTGATTATGTATGATCCTAATCACTTTGACTCTTAAAAAACATGATTCGGTACTCAGTCTATTTCGGTACCAAGGCTCCACCTATTCTGGTACCAACCTATGTTAATTCGGTACTAGACATAATTCGAAATTTTGGAAAGCTTCTAGAGGAAAATCGGGTACATGGGTTTTGTCAAGAATGATTTTTTCATGAATACAAGTGAAACATAATTCACCCATCTATCACGTGTGGACCTCCAACTCAGGGGGAATGATTCTGCCAAAATTAGCAACAAAATTCAAACTGCTAACTTATGCCTCGATTTTCGTACACATGGGAGTATATCTTTCAAAACAGAAAAATGGGGTTTTAGGAATATGATATAGATACAGAACCCAGAAACAATTTTCAACATTTCAAATTGGTTGGAAACATATGGGTGGATCCATAACTCGAATCTGCCCAAATTGCAATAAAACCCAGATTTTTTAGGATTTTATCTAAAAATGTAATATTTGAAATCTGAGCATTGGGATTTGGTCCCATCCATTTCTCAATGATTATTCATGTATAAATAAGCCTCATAGGGCTATGAGAAAGAGCCATTAGTTTCATGAATTTTTTGTAAGTAAGAGGTTTGTTCTTGTGAGGAAGCTTTAAGGGGTTAATTGCCATGTAAAAACAAAGTTTTTGATCAAAAAGGAGAATTGACTGTTGTTGATTCACTGTGCATCTTCTTCACTTGAGTTGATTGTATTTTAAGAAGGGTTATTCAACATGGGAAGGGCCCCTCATTCTGAGTAATACCCTGCTACCCTATTTTACTCTCATAGATTAGATTGCTTGTGTTTATTTTTGTATAAGTTTCATTTCTAGTTTAGTTGTTATCTTGTTGATTTTCATTCAATTTTTGTAGAGATGCAAGTTTAGTTTCAAGTTAGCATATACATATTAGCACATACTTAGGAATGATTCTTCATTTGGTGTAATAGTGTTTTGCTTCTATAATTTCATTTAACATTGTTTGCTCATTCCACCATTGGATATTGAAGTGTCTCATTACCATTCCATTCATTGATATTCATTTGTAAAATTATGCTTGGAAATCCAATAAAACAGTATACAAGAAATTGTTCTAATACCATTGCACCATTTTCTTACACTCTTATTTCTTTTACTGTTTATGAGAAATTGTCAAATCTGGAATTCGAGTGAACATAAAAGAGTGCATTTCTCATTTTCCAATCTTGTCATTAAGAAGATATATGTTCTTCTTTGATGCATTTTCTGTAGAGCACTCTTATTTTTGTTGACACTTGTAACCATTTGAAGAATTGTTCTTGAGATCCATATTTAGATTAATTTCACTTATTGGTCATTATTAGTTTGCTTTCATTGTGATTTGGATTTCCCATAGTTTAGTTTCTATCGAGAATTTCAATTATGTTTGCTTGTTTCTTTTATTGCATTTAAGTGTGGATTCGCTATAGGAAATAATCATTGAAGGACAGAAAACTTAGGTAAGCTACTCACGATTAATCACACGAACATCAACCTGAGTGCATGAAAGACTATGATCTAAGCCTTTATAGCACTAAGTTATTCCTACATCCTAGTGATGAATCCTTAGTGTTGATTTGTTGCTGTGTGGGTTTGAAGATTGTTTTGTCAGCTTTATATTAGGCTAGACTAGGCTCTGATCCTGTGTTTCCTGTGCCTATACCTCGAAGCTTACGAGCCCCGGTTGATAATTAAATGTGGGAATTAATAGTGCATATATTTATCCCCAACATTTTGGTGTCATTGTCGGGCAGGTGCTAAAGGGATTAGAGCATAGGTAGGTTGTTTTTATTTCTCCAAAGCCTTGAATGTTCCTTTCATGCAAGTGTGTTTCTTTTCATGCAAGCATGTTTATTTTCATGCAAGTGTGGTGTGATTTTAAGGATGACCTAAGGGCAGAGAGAAGACAGTAAGACGTGAGGGAAGAGCCCACGCATCCACTTTAGTGGGGTTACTCCAAAATTAGGTTGTCATCTTCCTTTTAGTAGTTAGAATTTATTTTTTATTAGCATTTGCCATTTTTTATATATATGAGAAGAGAAGCTAACTTGTGTGAACAAATAACTTGGTGACAACGGGATCCTAATAGCACGGTGGTGCTTCAAGTATATAATTGGTTTTCTTACATTTTCTTTTAGTTTGCTTATTTTTATTTCCTTAGGATTTAAAAAATAATAATTTAGGCACTGTATGAACCCCCCCTCTACACTAATCCATGTGTGAAACAGGACCCATAGACCAACAACAAGGACTCAAACATGATCAAGAGTTTGGAAGAACTCTCTCCATCCTAGCAGTAGCTGGGATCTCAATATTTGCCTCGCAAAAAGAACAAATATTGACAGTAGTCAAGAACCTATCCGCCTCTCCAGAAGTGATAAAAAAAAAAGAGTTCCATAAGCTACATCCACAAGAAGATCTAGAAGCCTCCTTTCATCACCCTTTCCAACCTATAGAGGACACTGAAGAATCATTCAATGGAGAGAAACTGCTAGAACCTGAGATTGAGGAGTCCTTAGCATGCCTCTTAGTAGATCATGTATGTAATCCAAAGACCAATCATCTTGAAGAGGATAATCTGCATAGCATGGTAGAGGAAGACATTCAGTGTGACCTAAACAAAGAAGAGAAACAAGAATATAGTGATCCTATTGAAAGATGGTTTCAATTAGTTATTAGGTCACACCACTCTTTTATTTTTCATTATTTCTTGATCTCATCATCAAAGTGGCTGGTCTTTCATACTCTGGTATGCATTAAAATTTATCTTTTAAACCCGAGTATGGATATATTTCTAACCCTGTTACGCACATGGCTTCACTAGAAGTATTCCTATACTTGAAGGACATTTTCTTTTGTTCAATTAGAGTAGGATAGGTAAATAAATAAACAAATGTTGCACATAAGTACAATGCAACCTATCTTTAATACTTTTCATAAATGGGAATGTCAAAAGCTAATAAAGCAATTAGTTTAAGATCTTTTGTTCCTATAGTAGATTTCTTTTTAAAAGTTATGATGATT
The DNA here is from genome assembly GCA_010110895.2 of Picea sitchensis. Lineage (NCBI taxonomy): Eukaryota > Viridiplantae > Streptophyta > Pinopsida > Pinales > Pinaceae > Picea > Picea sitchensis. The sequence goes on along the minus strand of SNQJ01S0050819.1, from coordinate 75,007 downwards.
TTGTTTGGAATCTTATGAGAAGGGAATCTCTTCATCCTCCAAATGCACACATAATACTGGAAGGGTTTCAAAAGTGGAAAAGGCATCCTTGTCAACGAAAGATAACACTTAAGGGAGTGCTTCATGACCTATTTCTTCAAAATTCTTCTTTTTCCTTAAAATTGTTAAAAATGATGCATTCATGCTTTATATTTACCTATCTATTTTAAGACCGCTATTTCACAAGGATGATCGATTAAGTGATCTTTTAATAGCAGTTGAAATTGAATGTTAAGTCCAAACTATTTCATTCATAGCTAATAATTCAACTTTTGACATTTTCCCTAAAATTTTATGTTTTTAAGCATGAATAAAAATCCAGTTTTAATTAGTTCTACTGGTTTGTTTTTAGCAGGTGTTCACAACTCTTTAAGCAACCAGTTTTTAGCATCTCACATTGTTTGCATGAGGCCATGCAAAACCTTAGGCATGGGGGAATGGTTGCTGAAACCTTCATATTATTTTGCAACTTCCGTCGATGAGACCAAATCAACATGTTCAGTGCTGGGATTTGATATTCATTTCTATAATTCCGGTACCATTCTATTCTGGTACTGCAGAATTGTGTTCATTCGGTACTGTAAACAATGTTTAACTCTGCATTCATCCAGTACTAATGGTCATTTCTGTGCTCATCCGGTACCAAAGGAGAAAGTCTGCGTTCATACGGTACTGAACAACATTCCTGTGCTCATCCGGTACTGTGTTCATCTGTTACTGATGGTCACCTGTGTGCTCATCTGGTACCAAAGGAGGAGGTCTGCACTATTCTGGTACTAAACCTCAACTCTGCGCTATTTCGGTACTGAAGCACAACCCTACGTCCATCCGGTACTCAGGTGATCCAATACTGGTAATGAGGCGTTGGTAGCTCTTATCCTATACTCAAATTTTTTTCTACTCGATTTAAATGCTTCAAGTAATAGGACGTATAAACTCAACATTTTTCGTTTTACTAAAAGAAATTAAACTAATTATGCAATAAACATATGGTTACTCTCAATTATTGCACGCTCCCTACCATGAAATTTTGCAAGCCCTCGTATATTATCACTAAATTCCTTGGTGAAGTGGTTGTCATCATGAATGAGAAAAAATCATCCATCATGTCACTTTGTTCCAATACTATATGTTCTGGTACTACAGAAACCTACTCCATTACTTATCTGGTACTGATGCCAAAGTGATATTGTCTTTGTCATGTCCTTAACATTGTTTTCACTTCAGGTAATTAGAGGTATGGGCTAATATCCTCATGTTCTTTCTATCAAGGATCACTTAAGTCTTGTGTTGAATTGTTTTTACTCTCATGTATATCTTCCTCCTACATTTCTACACTCAACCCTA